>JAQGBU010000033.1:0-97283 GCA_034698605.1 Isotoma decorata
GAAAATTACATGACCGGTGGGGGTTTTGGCCCACCCACGGACCAACTACTTGTGACGCCCAGCCCATCTTCGAACTCAGTTCCTGATTTGGTGAAATACAAGTGTGGTAAAAATTTCATCCAAATCGGTTCATGCAGTCTTGAGTTATCGTTAGACTGACGCACGGGCGGACATACTGGGTTCATAAGCCCTAGGCTCCGGCTAAAACCAGTCGGGGTCACCCGGTAAGGTCATTCAAATCAGAAAAAAATAAATTTCGGCTTCAGATTTCATGTAACGTTGCTATTTTTAACCCACATGCCAAATTTCAACTTTCTATGATGATTTTCAAAAAATGGCTGAAATCACCATGACCATTAGTGGGGTGTTTTTGCCCTCCATGAGTCAACCACTTGACCCACTTCCCCAATTTCGAACTCAGTTCCGGATATGGCGAAACACACATATGGTCAAGATTTTATGCAAATCGGTTAATGCGTTCTTGAGTTATCGTCAGACGGACGAACGGACATGCCAAATTCATAAGCCCTAGGCTCCGGCTAAAAATTGGAGTAGGATACAATCCAGGGCCGTATCTGAAATAGGGTTTTAAGGGTCAAACCTCTCCCCGAAATCTAAAAATTAACGTTGGAGGTATTGGCAAGGGGCTTGGCTAAACCTTCCCCGAAATATATTGAGGGGATATAGAAACCCCCCTCCGAATTTTTTTCTAGAAACGGCCACGATACCGTCTATACTATAAATGTGCGACCCGCAAGCCGACAGTCGGCGCCCCACAATTGTCGGCTGTCGGCTGTCGGGCTACTTGTACGAGCAGTCTTTATACACATAAAGAGATTAAAAGTCTGCTACTCGTGCAATATTATTAGGGTAGTCAGTGCCACTTCTAACTCTTCTTCTTGTATTGTGGTTAGATGCATCGGACATAGTATATAGAGGTTGAATACGGAATCTATAGGAAATAGGTCCATACTGACTATTACCCTTTCACAACTTCTTACTTGAATAGGGCTATACAATACCACTATAGTGCATAAAGGTTGGTATGGTATCCTATGCACTGTATAAACCCCCACTGCCAGAAAAGCCTGCCTCAGTCATAAAATAGAGATCAAGAGAGCCCGAGCCTGTAGTAGTTAGTGAGCTAAGGGAGTGAGTTCACCTCTATATTAGCAGATAGGACCATAGCACATGCATTTCCATTATTGTTGTGTTGGTTGTGTATGACGTGTGTGTGGTGTGTGGGGTTAAATCTCTCCAATATTATTATTCTGTTTTCTCTATTTATTCTCTACACTTATTATACTGGGCCTCACTGACACCACATTCAACATTATTGTAGGAAGAATTAGTGAATTAGGTTGTCTGTAGATCCTCTCTGTCCTCGAATCTCCTTTTAGTATTCAACAAGAACACATCTCAGTCTCCAAATCTCCGCACAAGAGTGAACAACTTTAAAAATTTTCCATTTTTAAACTATTTATTAACCAGACTTAGGATAAACTAGTGAGTGGGGATTGTTAGTTTTTACTTAAAACTTTTCCATTTTTAAACTATTAGTCAGACTTCAGCCTTGGGATCAACTAGTCACTAGTGAATGGGGACTCGGGATTGTTAGTTTTTACTTTAAAGTACGTTACGTTGATTTGTTCAGGAACCGTGGACAATCATCTTTAAGGTCTATCAGTTCACAGTTCAAGTAGAAACAACATATAATCATGAGTAGCACGCTGG
Organism: Isotoma decorata; assembly: GCA_034698605.1. Taxonomy (NCBI): domain Eukaryota; kingdom Metazoa; phylum Arthropoda; class Collembola; order Entomobryomorpha; family Isotomidae; genus Isotoma; species Isotoma decorata. The sequence goes on from JAQGBU010000033.1 coordinate 1,735, forward strand.
ATTATCGAGACCTTATTTCAATGGCTGAGGCCAAATCAAAGGACCGTCAACGCGAGGTATAATAGTAAAGTTTTGATATATATAATATATACAAATAATGTGTAATGATGGCTTTTCTATATTTATTACTCTATACTGTTATATCTGGATTGTCTGGGATAGAATGATTGTTAAATATTGATCTTCAGTTAGTTCGAGGTTTCAAAACGTATTAATAATACAGAATTTGTGTAATTTTATTTCCAGATTGAAAGAAAATGTTTAGATGCTGCAAAAGCGAAGAGGGTGGATCCTAAGCAAGTTAAATTGAAGCTTGGTGTTCAAAAATTTTTGGCCAAAAAGGAAGAGGAGGAAAAAAAGAGAAAACATGAAGCCTTAATAAAGAAAAGACAGCTCCTCGAGATAAGAAATCAAGATTCAAAAGCCAGAGGAAGAGTTAAAAGAATGTTGCAGATGACAAAATCGTCGAATAAATCTTGTATAAAGGATGAGGACGGTAACATCATAGAAATGGAACAAAACCCGGAACAAGGTACACACATCCTTCGTCTTTAACGTATCTCATTACAAAAACTGATCATCATAAATCAATAGATCCTTTTTTACGTTTGGTCACAGTACGAATATTCACTTCTTATTTTCCGAAGAAGAACTTTCGTTGACCATTGTAATACTTTTGTTGATGAAAGAAAAGTTTGCTAATAAAGATAAGCATAATAGTACAAGTAGATCATTAATTATGTAATGGTTTATTTTGCAGTAGGTGAGATTCAACCAGATGAAGATGACTATGGATACACGTCCACATTTGCTTCGGAAATGCACAAGAAGATGCTGCAGAAGTATCAAGCAGAGCCGAAGCCTTCCCCGTTTTCGAAAAATACAGTCACTGTAAAACCACCCGTGGCCCAAAGCCTTCATCCACAGCGGGGCCACAATAGGGTGAGTCACACTAAACAGCAACCTGAAGCTGCAATCACGCCTCAAAAAGGAAAAATCATAGAGCCTGCAAAAATCAAAAAAAAAGTTGCACCACCCCCTGGCTTTAACGACCTTCTTCGTTTAGCAGAAGAAAAATGTAAGGAACCCGTCAAAATAAAGAAACCTGTAAAAGAAGTGGCAGATGGGTTAACCTCATTTGAATTCGGTCGTCCAATGACGGCTAAAGAAAAAGCTAGATATCTTTCTGAGCAGGCTTTGAAAAAACGGGTAGAAATAGCCATGGCAGAAAGAGGAAATCCAGTGAAAGATGTACAAAAGGCGGTTGGTAGTACAATTCCACCTAAACCGGTTGATGCTAAACCTAAACTAACCGTACCTAAATTTAAAGAGTCACCATCTATAACAAAATTTCCTGATTCAAAACAAGCCCCACCCTCAACTTCAATACAGAGAAATACGCCAATTAGTGCAAATGATCAAAATCGTTTGCCTTCAACGCAAGGATCGTCGAAAGCAATGTCAGGAGCACATCTTCAGGCAGGACAAACAGCGACACGCAAGCCAGTGTCATCTCAGAACATTAGTTATAATAGACAAGATGTCCAAAGTTCAAAATATTTAAGTGACAATAAACCCACCCCAAGCTCATCCCAACGTAGACCTAATGAGGTATCGTATACTCCTGCCTCAAAATTAGATCCAAGAATGACTGGTGCTCCTAATGGACGAGTTGGAATGGGTCCCCCACTCTCTAAATCTCAACAACAATTAAGCAAACCAAACCAAACGGTGCCTCAAAGTGGTCGAAGTATGCCTCCAATTAGTCGAAATGTTCCTCCAAGTAGCCGAAATGTGCCAAGTTCTCATTACCAACCGCGTAAAAGACCACTAGAAAAGGATGAATCTAGAAGCGCATATGGAATGTCTCAAGGGAGGATGGAAAGCAGACCTTCTTATAAGGGTGAGTAAAAATTATTTATATAAGGTGCTACATTATTAAATGTGTACAAATGCCGTTTGTTTTGTCAGACTTTAAATAACATTCTATTTATTTTTCGTCTTAACAGGAAGACCTGTCATTTACAGTGATGAAGACGAGTATGATTCGGAAATGGATGACTTCATAGACGATGATGACGTCCAAGGACAATCTTTGGTCAGCCAGGAGATCAGCAAAATATTTGGGTACAACAAACGTAAATATGCTGATGAAGACAGTGATGATGAGTGCATGGAAACTAGTGTATCGCAACAGTGGAGAGAAGAACAAAGAAGTCTTCGAATAGGTCAGTGCTTGGGTTGATTTTTATTCTATTCAGTATTAATCGAAAATTTCCTGCATAAGATACGTATCTTTTGTAACTTACAATGAAATTCTCTTTTGAAATAGGTATTAAGGAAGATTTAGAAGATATACGAAGAGAAGAAGAAGAAAAAAAGAGAAAAGCTGCGTTTTTACGAAAACGACGATGATTTCAGTCATAATAGTAAAGAAACGTACATCACACGGTGGTTGTTATGATACTGGAGTGCTTAAAATATATTTCGGTTCTAAGTTCTAGCCAATCTAAGGGAACTTCGGAAAATCATTCCGATACTTATTTTTAGACAGTTAGATTGCACCTTAGTTTTTTTGCATGCTTCTTTTCAGTTATAATTTATGAAATAGAAATAGTTTCTTTAATTGGTACATCACATCGTGAGTTTATTTAACGACATCACAAATTTTATGTCCAAAAATCAAAATTTGTTTGTTTTAGTAATGTAAAATTTGCAGTTATGTTATTTCTACACAAATAGGTGATCAAGTTGTTTTCTAGGGGGCCAATATATTATGTTATAAGTTTACTTCTTGAGTTTCGCAGCCAAACTCAATACTGCTTCAATCTTATTACAGAAAGAAAAGCACTCCTGTATCGAATACCTATTGAATATGAGACTGTTTGGATTAAGCGCATTTAATTGTAATCTAAAAATTTAAATCGAGAAATAATTATAAATTCGTTTTTGAATAGCAACGAAATAAAAATAAACAAAATATAAGACACTAATATGTTATTGAGTTTCAAGTTGCATAACGTTTGATTTTCATGAGGTAATTGTTGGGAAAATTGGATCTAATTTTATTGAAAAGCTTGGTTACAATAAAATTTCACGCAATAATCGAAATTATCTTCAGATATTAAACGGCCAAATACTGAAGATGATTGATGGAGCAAAAATGAAATTCCATGCAAATTAGGTTAGGAGTTGTAACTTTTCATGCAATTTAGCTTTGATCAGGTATCCAAGACACAACCACGCTAACTTCTTTTGTACTCACTTTTTAAATCATTGTATTCATCAGTTGCCCATATAAATCTTTCTTTCCATTTCTAATAGCCTAAGATTTCCGATAAACATTTTTTTTGAGTCTGGTTAGTTGAAATATTTGGGGCCCGGTCAGTTGGGCAAAACCTTTTCGACAAAAATTTCAGTCATACTTTTTTTTAGAATTCGGTGGTTTATATAGGCGAAAAATAGAAAATCATGAAAATTCATTACAGTATTATATTTTTCATGCTAATTCTGTTATCTACTACCAGAATTTCTAGTAAGTTGAACTGATCAAGTTAGTATCTGACTAGCCTTCGAAGTTTCGAACCTGTTTGTGTGAATTTTTAAGATGTTTCAGTGCTTAGGTGCAATGTAGATGAATTGTGATCAGTTTAGACTTTTATAAGTAATAAAATACTCTTGTTTTGATTATGTTGCCATTTGTTATTTTTTCGTCCAAATGACCAGCATGCATAAAAATCGTTTCGCCGAAATGACTAGTCGAAAATTCCTTATGAAGAAATCGAGCGAAAGTTTTAGTCAAGAAGGTTTCGCCCAACTGACCCCACAGCCCACAGAATTGGGGTCCAGTGGCTTAGAATTGGAATACAACGACTTATTGGCTAGACTAGATACATTAGAATTTCGTGTAACCAACCCATGTAACCAACTCTACAAATTTAACTAGTCGATTTTGCACTGCAACTAATCTCAACTCTATGCGTAATTTATTTCGTTTTCAAAAAAATTTGCAAACAATTTTAGTAAAGCTTTGACCACCGTTATAATGGAAAAGCAAAAATTCGGTTATTGGTTGGGTTTGGTTAAATATGAAAATTTTCTATATTCTAAATCTCATTAAATTACTGCACGACAGCACAAAAACCTTTTTTTTTATCAAAATCTTATTTTGTTACTCTAATTTTTGCTAAAATGACTGCAGATGGTGTTATTTTTAGAAATGTCTGCAAGTTGTTGTATACACTGGTAACTAATCCCAGCTCGATAGAAAACTAGATTTATGGAATTTCATAATTATCTGCAACCAAAGATGAAGGTCAACCTAATCTACATTTCTTATGGTGCTTTAGGTATCCGCAATTTTTGGGTTAATAAAAATTGAAAATGAACTCAATAAAGTTCTTACAATGCCACTTGAGTTGTTAGATTAAAATAATTCTTTTATTCAAGAAAATTGCGACGCTTTTTAGGATTAAACCCTTCTTTGGACTGATTAATCCCTCTAATAAAACTTACCGGAAAACGCGATTTAGAACCCCCCCCCCTGGAATAAAGCCCCATCCCTCCTATCTTTCCAATGTTAAAAGTTCCTATCTTCTCATGTTAAACTGGCTTTAATAATTGCTTTGAAACAATAACTACCCATGGGGTTCTAAATCGTGTTTTGCATACATTTTTTCGTTTTTGAGGAACCTTTGTAGACTATACATGATCTTGACTGTTGACATGATCTGAGATTTGAAAGCATGCACCGATTCAAAGAAATTAACTAAAGCATAAATTGCATTCAAAGACAAATTGGTCAATATTATTAGTATTAGTACTTGGTAGCGGTGGCTGGTCAGTATGCTGCATTATTCATAAAATGATGAAAATGATTGCAAGGTCTTTTGGCAATTTTGTGGAATGACTAAACAGTTAATATTTTATTAGCTTTCTTTTTTAATTTAAAATGCTTATACATTTTTTCTACTATAAATCTCGATAGAGCGGAAAACTAATGATTTATACTTTACGTTTATTAATCTTATAGAGTTTTATAAGAATATCTGCGGTCTTCCTTTAATGATTATCCATGACACTTAAGCTTACTACGAGAGATAATATAATGGCCTAGGGGCCAAGTCAAATGATTGTATCTCCGTTTGTAGTACAGTTAACGCAACAGGCTTCAACTGCAGCTTACATAATAACAACTAAAAGTAACTATATACCCTATAAGCTTCGATTTTGATTTCTACTTTTGAAACAAAACTGCGAGGTAGAACCTACTAGTACCTTTTGGCCAAAAAAGCTTCGTTGTTACGGATTGTGAGCGAGAAATTGGCTCAGAAAATGTATTCAAATTTTGAACAAAGCAAAACGTTTAAAGGGATGTGGTATTGGTATGAAGGTTTACTTCGAACATCTTTCCATTATCTTAGTAACAAAAATTTATGTTTGTCCAAAATATATTTATCAGAAAAGTCATTCGAATGTTTAGTCGTAAATAGATACCTCAGTCAGCTTGGAATTCTTCCAGAAATATCTGAAAATCACAGAATTTCCATTTTAGAAATTGGGTCAACCCAACGTATACATCAATTTCCTTTGAATCATACCTCACTAAGAATCACCCAATTATCACTTGAATGTTTTAGAGTTATACGGACGGCAGACAAGGGAGACAATTCTGAGGGAAAGCGTCCATCAAGTACACCCATATCGTCAAACTCATCTAAAACATCAAATAATTATTCATCTCGTCATTAAAAATCATTTAAATGGTTTGTTGCAAAACTGATATGGACTTCGTACCAATTACGATGAACCCATCATCTGTTGTAGGAGTATATTTGGCTTTCTGTATCTGTATTTGAGTCGAATCTGGCAAGACTTCTAATGTTGCGTTTCGTAATTTATCAGATGGATGCTCTGCATTACCACTGACAAATTTATAACTGCAAAATCAAAATGAATAATTGCATACTATCCTTTGAATCAAGCTTATTATGTACACTTTATATATTTACATCATTTACCTTTTAAGAAACTTGGCCTTTTTAAATGTAAACTTAATGATATCACCTTCCTGAGGGGCTAAGCCCCAAAAGAAATTCATTCCTTTGTACGCTTTCTCTAAAGAAAACCTGCCGTAGTGCTTTATTGTAGTTTCGACTTCAGCTTCTGGGTTGTTATGCCGAGTAAATAATTCTAACTTGCCAAACTGTCGATCCTATTTCAACGTAGAAAAAAATTATTTTTATTTTAGTTACAAAATATTGATTATATTGGCAAAAGATTTCTTTAAAAATATTGAATAAGCAAAGTTTGATTGTTGCAAATAAATACCTTTAATTTTTGCACTTTCCCATTTAGCGAAGAAATCATTCCTATATGTTGAAACAAAGAAGGTTTGTAGTGTATCCAGTGCTTGCTTAGTTCACGAAGGCAACGTTTCTGCGTGAAGGAAATTCGTAGTTATTATTCAGTTGAATATTTGCAATTATAAAACTTAGCAAAGCCGCAACTATTGATCAATCTGTATATTTGTGACAGTTATATCTTTACACTTGATTCAAAAAGTCAAAAGCCAACTTACATGATTGTAATCCAGTTTGCAATACTTGACATTGAAGAAATGTGACAAAAGCCAGTCTCCTGGTTTGTCCCGATGAAATAATAAAATAAACTCTACAAGCTTCCATAAATCGGACGTCCGGAACAATTTTCCTGATAAAAACATTTTCTAATCAGACTCTGACTTTAATCGAGATTTATTAAAATCTCGGCGTGCATTTACCTCTAATCGTGTAAGGTAAATTGAAATTAGGTATTTGGATTTCATGAGAACAAATCTCTATTTTAGGTATGTATATGTACAATATGTCTTAGGAATTTGAATGAAAAATCGAATGCACGGAAGTAATTAATTAATTTTCCAATTTTTGATAAAGTACTTACCTATAAATCCCAACTGGCAAAAATCTAACATAAACCAATCCTCTCCTTTCATAGTGGTTGTTAACGCAAAGGTTTTCATAGTAGTAATAAACATTTTTCTGCTAAGGACATCATCTTCTAATTGAACGTAATATTTTCCCCTGTTTCTAGCGTACATCATTAAATACGCGTAGTCTAAGTTCTGTTTGGTTCTCCACCGGGTTCTCTCGTCAGAGTCACCTAAGGTACTTTTTAATGACTTTAAATTAGGATAGAAATTGGCCGAAGGGGCAATTATTTCAACTAGCCCAGAATCCACATCTCTTTTAAATCTATTTAAATTATAAAGAAAATCGCACTTAATTAAACAAAAAATACTTAAACAGAGATTACTACAAAGCTATAACATGAGAGTTGGCTTACTGTCTCATAATAGAGTTCACTGTATTTTCAACAAAAGTCATATTTGACTCTGCGATGAAAACAATTATTAATGTATCGTTTTTCTCTTCAGGAAGCATTAAACCTAGTAAATTCCGTAGGGTTGGGATGAGATAGGTTTGCGTTGGGCGTCTCACGGTAGGGATTCCAATTACGATTGACACTGTAAAAACCCCATTCAAATTTATAAGTGACAAGCATTTTTTGACAGAAATTATTCCAAATATTTTTAAAATTACAAATACCATCATCTCTATCTTTTCCCAGTGTCAGGGCAGGGGTCCAAGCTTCTTCGTAATCCAATAAATGAGGTAAAGAATCAAAAATACTGGAAATTTTAAGGCGTTTATGAACAAATAATTTTTCGAGTACTCCTGGTGAGCTAGAGACTTGGGTTTCTGAGTCTCTGTTTGTAGCTTGGGCCTCTTTATATATCACAATGTCTCTTCTTAGTGAAGAAACGGCAGCTTCGTATTGTTTCGCATAAGTTTCTAATAACACTACGTGTCGAAGGAGTTTCGTTTCCGCATCTTCGTCTGTCACAAAATAATTTATAAGTTGGAATTAAAAATATCGGATACTCTCATGTAACGGCATGAAGTGGTATAGGAGGCTTTAAGGACTTCATATTAACAAAAAATTAGATATTAAAGTTAAATTGTTGTAATCAAACCTTCACTAGCTGGCCAAAATCCATGTATTAGAAATAGAAGGATAATTGACGCTCCTATAATAGTGACTCTGTAGGTGAATTGCATTTCGACGCATAGGGTCGCGTCTAAATTCCCAAAGTAAAAAATTGCATGGAAAATTGGCCCCTTTCGCGTTTGCCAACGTCTTCTTCTGAAGTATCTTGTTCCCAGTTACCATGCTGTCCCCATTAGTCTTAACTGTCCCATTAGAACATCTCGGATGCTCCACCAAGTCAACACATTACTTACAACCTAAATCATAGATTCATTTTAAGGAATACTTTTACAAGGATCATTAAATGAGGTAAATTGTTTTGTTATCATTGATAAATGGAATAAAAGCCCTCCTATCATAATTATAATATTGATTTCTTACAATAATATTTGCTTGTTAATTTTTTACGGATTATTCGTTTACCCAGACGTAATCCCTTGTCCAACCGAAGACACTCTCCAAACAAAGTATTTATTAAAAATTCATATCTTGCTCATATTTCTTGGATGACTCAATTAACTCAATTAAAAGTTTGCCTATTCAATGCGTAAAGGCTTTTTAAGTATCTTCGAACTTTAGTTATGGAGAATGAGAAAAATTCGTAAAATAAAACTTATGAGTGAGAAATGAAATAACTGCATAAAAAATTAAGTCAATTTACATCAATCCATTCGTATCTCGTGATAAAAGCAATGAGAGATAAAAGATAACAAAATTGATTTGCAAAGTAAATTGTAGAAAAAAAGAGTTCCATTTTTATCAAGAACAAAGGAACAGACTTTGTTTTAATCGTTCATCAATATAAATATCCAACCATGATACAATTTTTTTTTAAATACTTCCCTGAGACAGATAAAAACTGTTTACCGGATTGAATATCACAGATTGTTTTACATTATAAACTTCAACAAAAGGTATCTATTAAAATTTGAGGAGATCGGGATAATAATTCATAATTATGCATTAACAGAGCGTTTTAAAGTACAAAGTGAGACATCCCTTGTCACAGGTTAACTATTATGTTTGTAATATTAAGCAACTTTATGAGACAAAGAATTAAAGCCAGTTAGTAAAATTCTTCAATCTTTCATTCAGAGTTATTGCCCTTTCTCCGTTTTGTATTAAAGAATGGTAATTAGAAACTGTGCCCGTACTAAAATGCAACTTGACTGATGAAAATAAAAACAAACCAATAAAGATGACTTGTAAGGATCCTGAATAGTGTCTCAGAAGTTTTTTTTTAATTTTTCAAGAAGGGAAAATTAACATTATTATTGTGACATTGTGACTGAAAATCAGTGCAAACGTCCGAATTCTCTGCAATTCGTTAATTAATTTCGTTTGGACGAAGGAGTAATGACGGATTTTAAAAATAAAATTTGCATTAAAATAAAAATAGGTTTCCTCTGGAGGTGACAGTCCATATATTAAACACATATAATATTATGATATAAATGAGGAAAACGAGCTAAAGTGCTGAAAAAATGCTAGTTTTTAGACATTTTCTGTGTTTTTTGAGTCTTAAAAATTAATAGAAAATCTTGGATACAATAAAAGGTACATTATCCTCTGTGATTTTATAACCCTTGCCACCTTTATTTTCTAAATAGGTTCACTAATTGTAAGTCTTTAGATAAAGCTTCAGGAAAATTGTAGATTTTTCCATTATGTTTTCATCATAAAAGCAGATCCTTAAAGTATTATGAATGCGATAGTGTCAAATGACATGACACATAATATTGTTAATAATGCCCAACAAGTGCGAATGATTTAGCTCTGGTTAGTCAATGAGCGTGAATAAAAATAAATTATGTTTACAAACATGATCCGTTTCTTACCTCAATACTGTCGTTTAGGAAATACTCTAATCACTAATAGAAAACCAATGCAGTCAATTTATCTGGGGTTGCCTGGTATGCAAGAAGTCTTCCTTAAAGTTTAATCAATTAAATATAAACTAAACTAAAGTATAAAATTATAATTTCTACATATACACAGATAGTTTGATACTGAAGAGTTGCGATTTTGGAATGATTCGGATAATTTATGGAAGATGAGTGTAATATATTATATACTTCAGTCACAAATTTTCAGCTAAAGATAAAATTTATCCCCATTGACTCTTTCTTATTTTTTAAGTATTATAACTTTTTAATATAAACTCTAATTTTATAACTAATATAAAACGTGATAATCTCAAGTTTCTAATTTTCGTTTTAATGGAAATTTTTAAGTTCTAAAAAACATTTTGGAAAAAAAATTCAAAGTCAAATTAGGAAATCTCAAGCTCAGAGTGACTGACGGAAGTGAAGAAGATGACGATATATCAAAAAGTTTCCTTCTTGTCTTCCGCGCTGAATTTATAAACCACAACCACTTCCTCTTCTTCGGTCTTTCCCTTCTTGATTCCACTTTCTTCCAAAAGTCTTAAACTCGTCTTAAACAGACGAGTATATTACTATTTTACATTTCTTACAAGTCTTCATATGCGGTTAAGTTGGTGAGATAGTAGCAAAAGTCTGAAATCCATACGCACACAGCAGACCTTTCTAATGAATGGGAGTCTGTTCAAAATCTGTTATAAAATTATCTGACGTAGACGGAAAGATATGATTAGATTTGATGAAGACGCTTGATTTGATGACAAGGATACTTGTTACACACGAAGGAGTAAGCGTTGCTTTACATTTAAGGAAGAACCAGATTATGATTTTTTATGTATTGATACCATTTGCCAAAAAAAATTAAAAAAAAAAGAACTTTTCATCATGTAATAATATTACTACAAGTTGGCAAAAGGCGTCTGCTAAGTTATCATACTAAAGAACGAATGATGTACATAATATTTATCATGACTTATAGTAATCCAGAGCCAGAGCCATTACACACTGAATATGAATTATGAATCGCCTACTTAAATTGTAATTAGTTCATGCTTCTGCATTTTTACAAAAACTAAATAAGATTGGATTGGAGATTCTGAGCAGACTTGTTTATGGGTTTAGTGTGTATAGAGTTATATAGTTAGTTGGTGTTAGATAAGAATACAATGGTAGTCGAGGACGCTCCAGTCTTTTTCTAAATGGAATATCTAGGAATACAAGTTAGTTTTAAATGTTTTATTATTTCGTTGAAACTTTTCCACTGTATAAAAAAAGTGTGGATATCCTTGGTTATTATTGCGGCTTCTTCATTTCATGTAATCAATATCAGCAACTAATTAATGAAAGTCACACAACCTCATTCTACTTTACTTTAGCACATTCAAAATTACTGTAGACAAGCACACCTTTACTACTGCTCATATATGCTATTAACTAAAACACTGGCAATCAGTATACTACTGCTTTATTGGTTTTTACCTGAGACTCGATGAGACTAGACAGAGAAACAGAATTTTGCTAAGGTAAGTAAAGCCTAGAACAATTTCATTTCATGCAACTCGCAAGTTCGTGACACCGTGCTATGAATAATGAATTTTGTGATATATTCCAAAAATTCGATAATGAGAAATAACTGGAGTTTACATTACTTTTACGTTTTGCCACTTGCTTTAAGTTTTATTACTGGGAAAAGGAAAAGAGTGTGCTTTGCTTATAAAACTGACTAGGCATTTACATTCATCTGGTCTATGCTTAAACTAATAATAAATGCCTTGAACAGTGTACGAATAGTCATTTCCGCTACGAAGTTCATCCTAGGCAAAAATAACATGGTAATTAAGTTTCTTTAGCTTTTTACTAGGAGCAAAGTCCATCAGGTGATATTATTAGCCCTAGAATAATTGATAATTGCATTATTAGACAGAGTCCATACAAAGGTAATTCGACAATAATTGGAAGTGACAGAAAGTTGACAGTAATTTCATGAAAAAGAGAGAGAGATTATTACGGGGAATGTGCGGAGAAATAAACCATGTTACATGAGGCGAAGTCTTATGGGTGAAATCCTTGCGAGAGAAATGACAAAAAAGTAGAAACATGGTTTTTGTGTACCAGACTGCAGGATTGCAGAATTTGCATTGCATTTGCAATTGAAGCGAAATGAATGGTGGTGGTGGCTTTTGGCATGGAACATGGAAAGGTGACTATTTGCCTAAAATAATTCAGTACTCGGGATACTCGGGAAAGTTGTGACATTAGATTATCGTATCCAAAAATTTCTCATTTCTATTAAGTTTACTGTCATGAGAATATTTTGAAATTTCAAATTGAAACCCTCAAGTCTCAATAAATAATAAAATTGGAATATGAAATTTCGGAATATCTAAGACTTTAAGCTTTTATGCACATAAATTGTTTCAAACCCTCAATTATTTAATTAAGTAAAACAATAAAGATTCGCTACAGGTTATTAAAGACTTTCTTCATGTACTTAAATTCCAAATGCTTAGGTTTCACGACTAATTTCTTTATCCATTTAATCTTTTCGTCAACAGTACAACTTCTAATACACAAAATATTTATTAAGGTATATAGATTTATAAACAACAAATCACTGTCTTTTTAATTATTTGTTCAAGATACACTTCTATAAATTTTCATTTCGATATCACAAAGACTTACTTTAAAATTATATTAAAAACCCAACTGTAAATGCTGGACGTAAAGAGTTTTTCTTTTTATTTTAGAGGTGTTGCTGTTTTCGATTCATACATAGGAAACAAATAAATTGAAACATAAAAATTTTATATACATAGGAACGACGGGTTTATGTTTATTGGCTAATAAAAGTTAATGAATATTACTTTATTTTTTATTACAATTTTGTCTCCTAAATACGGCAGGTTCGTTCATATTTTGTATACACATAGCATACAGCAGTTTAGATTAAATAATTACGGCCCGAACATTTGCTTTCCGTTCTTTGTCAGAGATAAGAAAACAGAGTAAAATTGAAATGCTTTAAAACCCATAAACGGTCTTATTATTTATTGCTCGTGTTTTGAAAAACTCACAGAAACCGAGGAATCATATTTTTTATATTAAACCCTGTTTTCAACACTATTGAAAAAAATAGTAACTTTTACATAAGGGGGATTTTCTGAATACCCTCATGCATAAAAATTTACTGTTTAGAGAGTTTAGACTGTATACATTTAAATTAGAAACATTTTGTTTTCATATATTTATGTTCCCAAATTATTTAAAAATCACACCCCTCCTCAGACCCTTCGTCATATCCTTCTTGTGTACATAAGTCCATAACGTTAGAATCTAGCAATTGAAAAATTCATAGCATTTTAACCTGAAGAAAATACTAAAAGTAAGAAGATCATTTATGATGCATTTAAAATTTAATTTCTTTAAATTACCAACTTCCTTATATGCCTAAGCTTTTCCCAAACTATTATTATGCACGAATTAACTAGAATATAAAAACCAATCACCCAACATTAGCTAATAATACTCGGAAGTACAAGTAGTAAAATCTAGAATCCTACAACAAATAATTTTTTGTTCAATTCGGACCAGAATCCGCGTCTTATAGAAAAGGGACAAATTCATATAAAAGAGCTTATGATTCAACTTCCATACCATTATATATCAGCACATAATACCTGTACAATTCTCCTATATTTTAAAGTATGAGGTTTCTTTACCTTTCTAGCTTGTAAATATTATTTACAAAACAACAAAAATATACATACATAAAATGTACTCTATATAAACTGTTTTGAATACTATTTTAATTCTATACAAACTTGTACAAAGCAGTGTACGTAATTCTAATTCTGCTGAGTATAAATAAAAACAAAATTCTTTTTTGTGTTCATTTAATAATAATAAGCATTAATTCCAACTACTACGGTTTATAGTTTCATCCTTTTTCATCTGTGTTCTAAATATTTGGCTAAACTCAATCTCTTTTTATGAGAAAGGGAGACAGAAGGCAAGCTACTTTTACAATGGTTCGTAATAATAAAATATATCATAATGATAATATTTACAACTTAATAGACAAAGGCATTACGACAAATATTAAGGGTAAATTAAAACTTTTGAGTATGTAATATTATATGTTTTATTTCTTTTTAGTGCTTTAATTCAATCTTTTCTACATTCAAAGTTCAATGCTATAATGGTATATTATTGTAACAATGTGTGTAATAATGTAGGCCTAATTTTTACGCATGATACTCAAAGCTTTAAGCAAGTGGCAATTTGGGAAATTACATAATGCATCTGTACTTTAGTTCTGTTTAATTATTTAAGGATAAGGAAAAGGATTATTGATTAAAGATCAGGTTAAGTAGTATTTACATTAGAAAATTAACTACGAATAGATGCCTCCCTACCTATATTTTAGGGTATACATAAACAAAAAGAAGGTAATTATCAGCACAGTCATTCATGTTTATCTTCCTTACTTAAGTGTTTACATGATAAATTTGAAACGTTAAAACCGATGACTAATTGTAACCTAATCGCCAGAATTAGATTATATTACATTTTTACACAATATCTAGTTACGTTAGTTAGTTGACATGTTGTATTAGTTTAGCATGCAGAGTTTACAGAGAACTTGATCATTCGTAAAATGTCCACACGCGAGAGTCCTTGTATTTTTTTAAAATCAATAATATTATATTGAGTGTTATACAAAAACCTAGCCTAAGTGACATTGGGTTGGATACTCGTTATATATAATACGAATTAAGGTAATTAACTATTGTGAGTGTACCTGCTTCTGTATGGTAATAATATTTATTCTGGTGCTGAAAATTCTTCAATGCCTACCACCACTGCCACCCATACATATATTCAATTCCCACATGCATCCAGGCATGCAATCAACTATCTCAATAACTAGAGCATATTAAGCTTTTAATACTGATTGAATCAGTAATCTTCACTTTCGTTTCATCACATCATCTCTCAGTAAATTTTATTTCACATGAGCAGATAGGTCGGACTTCGTAGAAACTAACTAAACATCATTTGCATGACCAACTGGCTTGTATCTACATCCAGCTCCATACAGTATTAAAAAGGCATGATTAACTTATTTGATTGTAATATTGTTATTTATTGTCATTTACGTTCAGCTGTACATTTTATATCATCAAGGGAGAGATAATTTTTGATTTTTTAAGTACCACCGTCACAATAAAACGAGGCTGAAGCACTTATACTTATATAGTGACTGGACTTCTTTTTTTAGTTTTTCCTTGTACAGTTCGATAATTTCAGTATCACTTTACTAGGTAATCAAATAATTACCCAGATAAAATTATATTATTTGTTTTAATTTGGCAAAGATGGGATTTGATGGGTGTTTTAATATTAAATACACGAATTACAGATTCGCTGAGTTTTATTTTTACGATATTTAAATTAAAAATCTACCAAATAAACCTTTGATTTAATTTTGTCTCGGGAAATATTGTTATAAGTTAAGGTTTAGGCGTAGGAATAACCTGCTTTATTTATGACTAAGCGTGCGACTTGAAAAATGAGTTACTTTTGGTAGGATTGTTGATTATTTAGAGAGATGTGTAGTGATGTTTCAGAAAAATTGATTAACAGAAGCTTAATTTTTAATCGGTTTTTTTTGTAATCAATAGGTATCTGGATGCCGTAAAGGGAACACTGCAGTTTAATATCCAAGGATTATATCTACAGTAAAAAAATAGATATCAGTTTTAATTGTCCCATAACGTCCGGTCAGGGTCAAATAGTGTACGTTTGGCCAAGTATTCTGAGCCTGTATAGTCGGGTTTTATAATTCAACTAATCTTCAGAAACATTAAATATCTGTGATACGATATTTATAAGACTACTAAAAATCTATTTCGTCGAAACATTATGAATCAAAATGGATAGGGGAACAGATATTGTAAATAGTGGTGCTAGTATGGAAGGAGCTTCAGGAGGAAATTCGAACCGGTCATATAATTTTAAAGTTGTTTTACTTGGGGAAGGGTGCGTAGGAAAGACGTCCTTAGTTCTTCGCTATGTAGAAGATAAATTTATCGAAAGGCATGAGTCTACTGTACAGGTATGAATATTACAAATCTCATTTTTATGTGTTAAACTTGATACGGCCGTTTTAGTAGTGTGATTTTTAATCATGTTTTGACATTTGTAGGCATCTTTTGTTCAAAAGAAGATAAATATATCCGGTCGTCGCATCACCTTAGCTATTTGGGACACGGCTGGACAAGAGAAGTTCCATGCTCTTGGTCCTATTTACTACAGACATTCAAATGGAGCCATATTAGTATACGATATAACAGACAAGGACTCTTTCGAAAAGGTAATCAGAATGGGCACGGACAAGAACTAACCCCTAAAATCCAACTCAAGTGTCAATTGAAATATGAAGAATAAATTTTGTATTTTAATTTAATCTAGGTAAAAATTTGGGTCAAAGAGCTGAAGAAGATGCTTGGAAATGACATAAGTCTTTCCATTGCTGGTAATAAGTCTGACTTGGAAAGAGAACGGACTGTGAGTACAACAGAGGCTGAAGAGTAAGGGTTTACACAATCATTATTGACTGAAAAGTCTACAGAGATTTTTCTAATATCAATATACCTTAATAAATTGCTGAATGCAGTCTTATTTATTTTACTTACAGTTACGCTAGTTTAGTTGGAGCTACACATTTCTACACATCTGCAAAGTTAAATCACAACATTGAGGACTTATTTTTAAATTTAAGTGAACGAATGATAGCCTCAAATGTAGGAGCGGAAAAAAAGCAATCGTCCAGACGAAATGTTGTCGTCGTGGAACAGGATTCGCCCCCTCCAGCGCAAAGTAAAATAGGTTGTTGCGGTTAATACTACTTTGCATTACTGTTACGAAATCGATTTTGATGCGTTTAATAAAGTAAAATCGTGTGTAAATTAATCCTTCTTTTAATAACCGTGTTAAGAGCAAATTTTTAACCAATATATTAGCTCATAGTCGAACGCTAACGTTCTGTAAAATGTAGGAGGATGATTTTCATTTTTGATGATAATGATATTTATTATTATTGTACCAAAAACTCGTTATTATAACCTTAAGGATTTATTTATTGTTTTAAGTTTGAATTTTCCAAATTACACCATTCACAACAGCAAGGTCTACAATAATGGCATTAACGGTAAAGAGGATGCGTGCCCGAGGGATTGAAAGAAGCCATAGTACCAAATCAACGGTAGGAACAGCATATAGTCTATAAGTCATCGCTAACACGATTTACGTCTTTATTTGTTAAATAGTACTTCAAGAAGTCTTTTACATGTATCTTGCAGTGAATAAAGTAGGTAGTTCAGAAATTCCATAATACCTAAATTACAAAGTTTCATGTTTCAAGCACTTGTAACTAATGATAAGAATACCTTTCTTACTCACAATTAAAATTCAGGAAATTTCTAGTAAATAGTCATCTATAAATATTATACACTAACTAGCTTAGCCTACCTAGAGTTAAACGTTTACTCATTAATGAGTAAGTAACATTACTAAGTAATGTTTCTTGCCAACATTCTATCAAGTCATTTAATTATTTTAAGCTGCAAAATAACTTCGCAAGATAAAATCCATTATGTCACTGACTTTGGAACAAATTGACACAAAATGATTTTCACAGATAAGGTAAAGGCGTCATACAAACATTTCGATACGTATTGGATACTAACTATAATTCAGGCCCTTATACATGCGACTCAATTGCAAAAATATTGGACTTACTCTTCCTGCATAGTTGGCAATGTCTCTCTCGTTTTCTTATTGTATAATTTAAACAAAATCAGAAAATCCGTAAACTTTAGCTTTCTTTATTGACAAAATCTATAGTTATTTTAAAATAAATAAATGCATTAAAACTAAAGTCAGTGCATCTAGTTATTATTATTTTTGTTTTTCCTTGCATTCTGATTTTCATGATGATTCTTTGTTACACTGGGCTCCGTGCTACAAGTTTTGCATATTGAAGGTAACTAAGGCCTTTTCTTGAATAACAGGATAAACGCTTTCCCCTGTACAGCTCACAAACAATCGGTAACATAGTTGCAAATTTCGTATGATAAATGCACGTCACCAATACACAAGTAAATTTAAATAGTATTATTTATAGTAAATGCAGTCTCTATATCTCTATTCAAATACTACATAACAAACAAACTCCAGTCTCATCACCCCATTACATTTTCATATTGCCATTTTTAAAATGCCAGGAAAGGCAAATTAAAGGATTGAAATTAGTCATTCTTTCTCGCACAATTTAAAGTTAAAAATACAGTAAATTAGTAGCAAACCTTATTAACATAAACGCGTGGTACAATGTGTTTTCTGTGCTTACACAAATATTTAAAACCTGATCCAGTACTACAAGACAATATTTGGTATCCCAAACTAGAATTTACAGAAAAATTTTTAAGTGAACATGTAAGGACGGATATGAGAAAAAAAGTACGATAATAACGATGTCTAATAACTAATAACTAATTCTACACAGGAACACGTTCAATCGTATCAACATATTTACAAATAGTTGCAACATAAATTAAGAATTGAGGTATCCGAAGAATTTAGGTAAACTCAATTTAACAAATTGAGGTTTGCTTCTAGGGTTTCCGGTATCCAAACTGAAAAAATATCCAATACATTTAATTACAATACGCATAATACTATTCAATCATATCAAACAGCATCAATAGAACTTAAACCTTTATTCTGAGTAATCAGGTTGTACTATTGTATTAAAACCAATGCCAGACCCCATGGCACGACTAGTTCATTTTAGTTATAGACTAGTTGTAATTCAGAAACAAAACTTGGTATGCATATTTTGACAGATGGTATTTGCATCAAGGACTAAGGGGAAAGAGTACTTCAACAGAAACTACTTTAACTGAAATTAACAAACTGTCTTACAAACAAACAGGGTGAATGTTAAATGATTACCTGAAAAGAGTTCTAGTCTACATGCGGTCACCCTCACTTAGATAAGGCTGGTTTTAGGCTTTTATTTGCAGACATACATCGTCTCCTTAACTGTGAAATCAGTTCGAAAATTTTTACTCCAGGTCCAACTTTCATTCCAGCAATCCGTATGATATCTTCTTTACTTAGTGACATCATTTTCTCTCCATCGATGTTCTGCAAAATTATTAGATTGCTTTGCATCAACCAAACGTTATTATCATAATTTTAAACTTAATAGAATTATAATGTTCTTACACCGTCAACAAATCCTTCACTATAAGCACCACAGTCATGCCTCCGCAAAAATTTCACAACGTCATCTTTGCTCCAAGAGTTTGGATCTGTATTGTAAAAACTATCGTCGCTAAAAATATTACTTGAGGTCGAAGCCGCAGACGTTGAAGCAACTGGAATGGGCTTTGCATTAATTGCGCTTTGCTTAGCTGTGACATTCTTGTCATTCTCTCCATTTACTGACTTCCGTCGTGAGTTCATAGCTTCTACTGGTTGTTTTTTCTCTGCAGCATGTGTGTTTTTAGCGTTTGGTGTTGCTACAAATGGTTGAGTTGCTAATCTTTCTTCTCCGAAAGATTTCACGTCATTATCTTCAACCTTACTAGGGAGTGATTGATTGGCGGACGATTCTGATTTAATTTCCGCCTTAACTGTATTTCTAAAATATTCAAGTTTAAATTAACAGATACCTAAGTTTCTGTTTTAGCCTCACAAATAAACATTTTGCACAAACATGAAAAGCATTAACTGCACAGTGTAAATGTACATAATTCAACTACAACCACAGCATGCATGAATTACAAAAAGAAAATGTCTATTAATCAATGTACATGTAGAAAAACGGAATGCAGATGATTCAGTAAGAATAATAAATCATAAAAAACTAAATGAACTGAATCAGAAATCAGGCAAATTAAAATTTTAAGGGCGTCTAAATCTAAACATGCTGCACAAAAACACAAATACTCCACAATGTAAGACTATATTTTACATTAACACAAAGCCTGATTAGTCTTAAATCAGCTAAAACGAACAACAATACTAAATGAAGCAAATGAGCACAACAATGTACCTTAACAAAGCATATTTCTGAAAACTAAGTACTGTTTATTAGCATCAGATCTGGACTCTAAACCTGATTGGCACTTCCAACCAACAAAACTCACTGAAAAAACTAACAAGTTAACAAATCATAATATCACAACCAGTTTGAGACTTCGTTTAAAGCATTAGAACAATATGTGCTGAATAGATAAAGAAGGAGCCATAGATCAAATACATAGCAAAAAGCTAAATAGTATGGCACTTGGATTAACGGCAGCAACTCGTAAGGAATTGAGAGTTGTTTTTACTACTTCAAGAAACTCACTTTGTCGCTGGCTTTCCACCACGGATAAACTTTTTCTTTCCCTTTTTCGCTTTCTTTGGCGCCTGAGGCTTCGGAGGACGAACTGGAGGTCGTGGAGGCTCCAATTTGTGATTAACTAGTTCACACCACCCGATGGGGTAGATATCCGGTGATCTGGCATCCATCCATTGATCGTACTCTTCCTCCCAACCATCGAAGTGAATTTTCAATAGTCTACCCACAACTTGAGATATGGTTGCAACACAAATTAAACGTGGATCCATTAAATCCGCAGCTTCAATTTTCATTCCCACTTTTAACTTGTGGCTCATTGGTTTCTATAAGATAATAATTCATTTTCTTATTTTGTAAGGGTATTTTAAGCAGTCCAATTAAAGTGAAAAGCTATTAAAATGTAAAATGTGTACCGAAATATGAATCAATCTTACCTTTGGCTTCACAGGAGCAGGTCTAGTTCCAGTCTCTTTGAAGTATTCGTCCCAAACGAAGGTTGCCTTATCGTATCCATTCGGAGGTGTTAAAGTGACACCATTCTCGGCACAAAAACCACAGGGGTATACACAAGGGGAACTTATGTGATAGCAAAACCAATCAAAGCCACTGCTGTCTTCCTCATAACAATCAATACGCACCATCACATAACCACGTCGAAGAACTTGTTTCACAGTTGCAGCACAAATAGCTGACAAATTCAATGGGTCTATGGCTTCAAGTTTCATCCCCACTTGTAAATCCAAAGCCTCATACTCAGCATCGTAAGGAGTGCTGGCAAGGGTCTCGGGATGGTAGTCTCGAGGAGCCACAATCTTGTGTCCCATCGTTTTAGCCCATCCTTCAGGGTGAATCAACCGTGATTCTTCGTGGCACCAAAATCCTTATTTTCAAATGTGACGTAAAAATGTTAAAAATGCATCAAAAAATTGTGTTCAAGTCAAAATGATACCCTCAGTACCTCCATCATCAGTGCTGTCGAAATACTCGACATGTAAGCGTCGTCCCACGACCTGTGTGATAGAAGCTACCCGCAACTGACTTATTTGATTCTTATCTACAACTTCCAATTTGTTTCCAGGCCTAAACAACAATAAATTTGTTTAACCATAGTAAAGCCACTACCTATTCTTTTAGAGGAAAAGAAAGAGAGTTTTAACTGACACATACTGATACTGCGATTTTAGACCATTAGCAACTTTGGTTAGGAAGTTTAGAGGAAGTGTCCGTGCTCCAGTTAGGCGGTTCACTAGAAAATTCCTCCAGTCCGTAAACTTTTTTGCTATTGCTAAAATTTAGTAATAACAAATGCTAGGTTAATCAAACGGTATTAAACAATTCTGTGACTTCCTAAATTATTAATATGTTAGGGATTTGATGTTAGTTATCTCAAAACAAAGTACAAAACTTAGACTTTGCATCAAGGTCCTAACAATTCTGAAGGGTAATGGTAATTTAAACTTAAGGCATCAATGGGTTATCGACAAATCGACGATTCTGCTAGGAAATCTTATTTCATGGGACGTAAATGTTGTAATTCAAAATTTAAATGTTCAACATTGCCAACTTACATTTAGGAGGAATAAGTGGCTTTCCTTTGTTTGCACACCATCCAACATGATGAACCGTACTCGAGCAAAGATGTGTCCAAAAATCACCCGACGTATCATTTCCAAATCCCTCATATCTTAAGTTCACGTAGTATCCTACATAAAATAATCAAAAATAGTTTCATGCCATGAAATTATATCAAATAGGAAAAAAACGCCAGCAAAACTGCATCCAACAAACGACCTAAATAAATCCGAACTAACCCTTAATATTTATCACACTCGCGACCCAATAGGCCATTTCAGAGATTCTATGGTCAACATCACGATTCTCGACCTCGAGCTTCATCCCAATTGTCACGTTTTCCCAAATTCTTGCAAGCGGAGCCTAAATATAAAAAAACCATATGGGGTTTAAAAGACTACAATAGACAAATCGGTAGCGTTGTGTCCAGCATTGGAAATTCTTAATTGTTATGTTTAAACACGGACGAAACAAATAAACCTTATTATTATTATTTCAGTCTATAACTTACATGCTTGACTTGGGACACACTGGCTGCAGTAATTTTTGGGTTATTAAGGACTTCGTCCCACTCATATGTATCATCCTCTCCTTTTTTTTTCTTCTTTTTGGGGGGTAAGTAATAATCATTCGAGCTATTGCTGTCTGGAACAGACGACTTCAAATCAAAGGCCTGGTCGTCTACTGTAGATGATCTTGACGATGATTCCCCGTCTGGTTCGAATATATCGCGGCGTAATTTGATAGGAGGGGTATCGGTTTTTATTTGCTCAAAAAAACCTTTTGCGCAATGAGGAGAACAGAACTGATGAGAGAACGGGCTGCTCGATGCTTTAGAAAACGCTTTTCCACACTTTGCACAGGATTCTACCATAGGAATGCGCAAGTTTTCATTAAGAGAATCGGAATAAACGAACTACACTAACTACAGTTGAAATAGCCAAAATAGAAAATATATCAAAACAGATCATACCTGTACAATCTTTGAACTGTTTCTGATTTATAATTTCCCTATGAGACTGATTAGACGACATAGCATTAGTATCACGGACCGAAGTTGCAGCTGAAAATGAATTTAGAGATGTTGACGCTCGAGAATGACTGGCGACGGGAAATCTCCGCTTTTCCACGGTGGCCATTTGTGTTGCAGTGGATGGCCTCATGTGCAAGTGCCCCGGGGAATGTTGTACAAGTCCTCTTGGGTGGAAGTTCGCATTTCCTGAACCTCTGGATTGTTGAGATGTGTTTGACACCCCACTCATTGCAGAATATGCACTCATACCTCTTTGAGATGAAGAAGCAGTCTGTGAAGACGTAACACGATTATACCCTGTTCCATTATTGTGATTTTTGACAGGCTTGTTATTCGGTGCGTTCATGGCACACGAAATAGTTCTCTTAGTTGCTTCCATTGGCTTCACTCGAACTGAATCATCTAAATATAGTTACATGTTTTGTTTTATTGTTTGTAATTTTCTTCATATATTCAAATAAATCATGCTCAAACACAAATGACTCTCACCGTGGCTATTGTGGCTACCACCAGTCTCCATCTTAACAACGTTTGTAAGTTGAATTGCAAGGACGCCCACACATTAATCAAGAAAAATGATGAAGAGCCTAAAACATGAAAATAAAACATGTGAGATGACATGACATGATTTATTTATTGTATATTGTATTATGGAATTCAAAAACAAAGTTGACAAAGAATTCGCTAAAGGAACAGTGTGAACCAGACAGACTAAAAATCAGTTTGTATGAACTATGCGATGTTGGAATTGTATAAAATTCAATGTAATTGGACATAGATTAATCCTAACAAAAAAAAGACAAACGATAACTTTTTAAAAAACCAAAGACTTTTCATTGACACATTTGGTAGCTCAATAATAAAACTAAGATTTCAGATTAGTAAACAATGAACAATACCAAAAATTCCCAAGTGTATAATATAGGAATATTTTTTTATTTTGCTACATCATCATCATCGTCATCTAATTGCTCATTTGAAACTGAGACTGAAAACTATAAACCGGAATTTTGATTGATATGATCTGACGTCAAGCTTATATAATGTCCTTCAAACCACGAAGATATTTCAAAGATTAGCTATAACAATCTTGTCTTAACTTAACCTTTAGATTTTAACCAGCAGCATCCTATTCCTATCTAAATCCCTACAATAAATATAGGCTATGTAATTATTATCGATAGTTCAATTATGAAGTTAACACCAATTTTGAAGATCAGATTACATCTAAAATTCTGCTCATAGTATTTAAATATGAATTAGTGGGGGGCGGATGTCTGTTTCAAACGTGCAAACCATAATAACACTTCTCCAAATACTATCTTATAATGTAGTATCCTTTAATTCTCTGCCCTGAATTTCTCAAACAAAAAACCTATCACACAATATTAAAATTCATAGAAATTTTCAATGTAGGACAACATTTGCTCATTCATATTACCATCGACAATCGCTCTAGGCAAACAATTTGCGAAAGTATATATGAATAATCAATGAAGGTCGACTTCAACGTAATAATAATAATAAATATTAGGATTTTTAAAACATACATGAACCATACGCAATGCATTTCCTTATTATTCCCCTTTCGCTTTCCTTCAGCTTGAGCTTGGTAGAAAATAAAAAATGATAATCAACAATGTCCTCCTCCTTTCGTTCGCAAATAAAATACTCAATTTCCACAGAAGGAGTGGTATTTGATGGTACATTACATTACTGTGCCTCAGTTTTAATTGAAAAATATCTATAAGAAGAAATCCCGTTTGTAATTCCTCAACTCTCAACCCGTACGAATTCAAGAGTAAGCAAGGACCTCCACTGTTTATTTCAAAATTCAATAACTTTGTTTGTGCATGACTCACGAGACTCACGACAAACAAAACAACTATATCGTTAGATATACAAAAATTAAACCTGTATTTGTAAAGACAACAAGACAAGCTATCCCTCAAACCTTCGAAATCCAGAGAAATTACAAAAGGGAAAATGTTTTTACGTTTTTAAAAATTTCTCAAGGATCTCGAACGTTAATACTTAAAAGGTATAAAATAAAATGAATGAATCTGCCTAATGAACGTCCTTGTTTAAAATTAGAGAAACCCAAACTAAAGGCACAAAGGGAGTTAATCCTTTTCATTAAGTTTCAAGTTCAAAATACATGAACGTTAAGTTCAAAATAAGGAAGTACAGTACAACGGATATTTTAATTCTAAGGGAGCTGCATAATTTTTTCATTTTCTTGAACGTTTGCCCTGTCGTCGCCTGAATTAATAGTTCAGCCAAGGCCAAGGGCTTATCCGACTCTATTATATCCTTCACACAAATTATGTGACTTAAACTCATCTAAAATAAGAAGACTAACCTTATTTTAGATGATTAATGGATTAACCTTCTTAAAAACAACTGAGCTAATTCTGTTCAAATTTTAAGGGAAGCTTATAAAATTGAATAAACATTTGAATAAAACTGAATAAAGTTTAGCTGGTGAACTGCGGGGGTCGGCTAAAGATCCGTAATAGTAATATAATATTGCAAAAAACGTGACTTCTTTAAAGTCATCTGTCATAAATCAAAAACCTCATCATCAAAATATATTTGAGTTTATCTAAACTGCAGTATTTTTCGGTAATAGTACTGCGACGTGAAATAACTATGAAGTATGAACTGATGCAACCTTGATCATTGTGGTTATTTGCTACTTGATATTGTTGATGCAGGTAAATTATTTTTAAATCGTACAGATGAAAAATTCATATTTATCAGGTCCATAACAGCACCCGTACCTAAGATTTATGTACAATTGCAATGTAGAATATGGCTCCTCGGTTGTAGATTGAAAATTAAAATCCCGAAGGTCAAAGGTTCAAAAACCTGATCCTGTGTCCTGGATGACCCCTCAGCGTCTCAAATAATAAACTGATCAAATTCTTGCTTATTTGATTTTTCTTAAAGTTTTTTTAATCATGACACATGAAGATGCCATGCAGTGCCCTATGCACTATTGTCCCTACCCCTAGTATGTAGTACAAAGTAACAAAGTAAGTACCTTTATAAACGTGACAATACGGAAGAATTGCCGAATGGTAAACACTCACTACCCGAAAGAACTCTACCTTTAATTTAACAGCTGAGAACTTCCCAACAAATAACAAACATTTTCAAATAAGGGTTGAGAACAAAGATTCAAGATTAGGATTATTCAACTCACCCTCCACCTTCAACCTTCTACTTCTCACACCTGGCTGGCTGCCTGGCAATTGTAAACAGTCAAGAGTAAACAATAGACTAGACAAGACGAACAGGTTTTTTAGGGTAAATCTTGGAAGCAAAAACTATTCGCAAGATTATGAAAAAACGGTTAAAAAACAGATGCGGTTTTTACTTTCTGGAATTAAATGCAAATCAATAAATTCACTAAATTTGATCACTACTATCCAAAACTATTTTTATCCACTCTGCTTTATAGAAATTTTTACTTTCCCTCTCAGAGAGTGCGAGCGAGTGGTAATAACCCTATTCACTCACTCACACCACAAGACATAATAATCTAAATCCCAGGCAGCAGAGGCCGGACAGACTTTGACTCAATCTCTCTGTCTAGTGACTCTTCTCTAGTCCCTCCGATCTCTTTTCTACAATGGACTCAAAACAAGGATAAAATAGCACGCTGCCACTACCACCACTATTCCTATTCACCAAATAAAACAACCACCATCATCATCGTCATCAACCTTCTTGTCCTCTTGTCTTCTACACACTCTTTTCCTCTCAAACTCTCAATCTCAAACTCAATCCAATTCAATTCACCAAATTGGTCGTGAATTCGTGATGATGCTACTCCTGGAGAAGTGGAAACAACATAATATTATGAATATGAAGATAATACAATAAAAGATAGAAACTAAATAAGTTATTGTAGTTAAAAAAAACTAAATGCCGAGGATGATAGTCTTGGCGTGGCTTCCATCCGTCCAGTACACACGGTCTTCATCATTTAATCAAAGAATGAAACTAATAATATGATCCGACCTGCTAACCTGCATGACACATATTTTTTTACATTATCTTATGTTCTTCTGCCATATCGAAATAAATTCCAACCCACTCACTCGTTAAAAAGCCGCACTCACTTAATCAGAACTTATTAGGATAATATTGATGTCCTCACTTATCCCTGCTACTTACTTGGCTGGCAATAATAATATTATTACATGTTACTTACTTTTCTACATTATATTTTGCAAGAGTACAAAATAAAACACAAATTCCTTTTATGCCAATTTATTAAATTAATAGAATGAGACTGATTGAGTTGAATTGTTCAATTTATCTTTGATATTTCAGCTTCTCAGCCTTCTAAATTTAAAGGTCAATAAGAAATACTGATGGATGTAGTAGAGGACGGAGGAAGTGAATAATGTGCGTAGTGTCTACAAGTCTACACATACCCCACCTCCATTTACTTAAGACCTTCTTAAACTCTCCTCCAGGGTTGGGGTCTAGATAAATGGACAAAATTAGAGACCCAACCGGCAACCCTCGTCCAGATAGATATGAGATGCAATCAGAACTACTTTAACAACTAACCGAATCCCGAACTCAAAAGCATAAAAACACTTACCTTCTAATAAATCCCATCCAATTTCCAATTTAATTAAGCCCCAAAGTCCCAATCCAATTACAAATGAACATAGTAAGAAATATTGAGATGAATGACAAATGAAGGTGACGATGGCGTGGAAAAGTCCCCACAATAAGAACCTTTAACCTCACTTACTTAGAAAAATAGTAGGTCCTGACTCTCTACCCTCTCTGCCCTTGCCCCTGCTTTCTCAACTCTAATACTATACAATACACAATCGCTAAAAGCCAAGAATCTGAGAAATCCTCAATGATCAAAACACGAAATACCATGAAGGAATTAAAAAACCCTCACTATTATGTATTAACTTCTGATGAACAATCAAACTAAAATTTGAAATTAAAATTTATCCACAAAAACCCTAGCTAATATGTAATAATATCAAATATTATTAACGAATGATTAAAACAATCAAATCTTCAGTGTTTACCTCAAAAGGTAAAAGAAGAGCAAACCTAAGTGAAATATTTAGAAGTTAGAACCTTGTTCTTATTCTAAGTCAAGCTAAATAGAAAACTAAATCCTTCTCAATAGTTTCCCTTACCTTTCTTCACTTTTATTATTTACTCTTATCTTCCTCTATTTTCTTCCTTGTGTTTTTTGTCAGTTTTGTCTAGAGTGTAGTCGACTCAATCAGCACAACACAACAGCCCAAGATGAAGATCAACTACTACTACTGACTGTAAGTACGTAGAGTAGTGAATGATGGTGGTGTGGATTGGATTTGAGACTTTCTGAGAGTAAAAAGCAAATGAAATCAGCTGCCGACGGACCTCTTCTTCCTTTTACTTACTTCTTTATGCCTACGTCTTCCTCCCTTTTCTCCAACTTCCACTTCCTAGAGTAGCTTCACTCTCTCCAAAAAATATTTCTTCAGGCTTCAACCAGAATGAGTAGGTTTTGAGTTAGAATCGAATGTAAAACCCTCATGTATATGGCCAATAGGACCAGTGTGGGTTGTGTGTGTAGTTGTGTTGGGTGATGCTGCTGCTATGCTGGTTTCCTTGATGTATTTGCCTCGTTTACTTATTGAGAGCTT
Organism: Isotoma decorata; assembly: GCA_034698605.1. Classification (NCBI taxonomy): domain Eukaryota; kingdom Metazoa; phylum Arthropoda; class Collembola; order Entomobryomorpha; family Isotomidae; genus Isotoma; species Isotoma decorata. The sequence goes on from JAQGBU010000033.1 coordinate 30,370, forward strand.
TGCTGGAGAAGTCTCTATTCCCTGGCGCAAAATTCAGTCATTTTTATCTTCCTTATAATACTATTATATCTTCTTTGTCTTTGTTCTTTTATTTTCTTAATGAGACAAAATAAGTCATTAAATGTATTAAAGACTACGTAGAATCTTTTATAATCCCTTTATACCCTTAAGTCGTAAATTAATCTTTTGATGAGGAAGAAGAGACTAAAACTTTCTGAATTCTGCGTGGTATTTCAAGCTGTTGATGATACGATACATGAGATGGGGAAGGAAAGACGGAGAAAGTCTTGAGAACTTTCTCTTTAATCGCCGAATTCTTGTTGTTCTCATAATATGATGGTGCATTTTAAGAAAATATAGAGTCCGAGTAACCCGATGTCAAATAGTTTTAGGACCTTGTCCTATCTACTTTTGTCCTAAACATCCCCCTGTCTTTTTAAAGGAGGGGGGGTTTATTGAATTTTTTAAATAATGTTGTATGTTTCAAATAATTCAAATGAAAAATTAAGACTCTGGGATGATTACATATCCCTGGGATCTTAATCTTAGTGTAAACAAGGACTAAAACAAAACCAATATATTGCATTATAAACTTTTTGGGTGAAAGCAGCTAGACTTTAATCGATACACAATAAGATTACATGAGTTTTTTAAGTCAAGCGTTGCAGAAATATTTATAACTATGTTAATTAATCACTTATTGAGCCTTAAAAGGAACTTTTAAGAAGTTATTTTAATGGCTTTCATAAATACATTTTACCATTTTTAGCTACATGCCTAAGCGGTTATGCAGAGTTTTCAAAGCTTTTAATTCTAGACTTCCAGTAATAATAAAGTAACTATGAAACCGACTATGAAATTTTCCTTATTTTCATTTTAGATGTCGGAAATCTTAACCCCGAGGGGGTTGTAAAGTGGGAAAAACAGAAACAGTACTTGTGATGAAGTAATTAATATCATATTTCCAAAAAACAGTACTTGTGCTGAAAAAATATCATATTTCCGAAAAAACATGTTGTTAGTGGTGAGAACTGCGTTTCATTTTTCTCACTTGTCTTCCTACTATCTACTGAATTACAGAACATACTCAGTTTTTCTCTTCAGATAGCTCCAAGCTTGTTGACGCTTTTAAAGATTTACATAGAGACTCATTTTTCCACCAGACTTTCTCTTTTCCGTCTCACTTCTACTTTCTCCACAGTGTTAGTATATTATGCAAACGCGTCCATTATTCAAGCTTTATACCTTATATATGGCATTTAAATACACGCATCTAACTGATAGTACTTGGTGATAAAAGGATAGGAAGAAAAAGGATGTGGAAAAAATGAGGACGAAGAAAAAGGATATAAAAAAAAGTCAAAAACGGCTTAATACCCAAAATGCTCACTTATTCAATGCCTTAGAAAACAAATTCTGTAACGCCATTTCCGAAAGAAGCTTTTCAAGTTTAAGAACAAATATCATGCAATACATATAGCATTGAAGTTAGTTTTTGGCGTGTCCTTTTTGTCTCATCATTTTTTTGAAATACTCTTTTCGTCCCTATAATATTTTTGGTAGCATCCTTTTTCTTCCGCTTCCTTTTTCTTCCGCTTCCTTTTTTCGCCATCCTTTTTCTTCCGCCTCCTTTTTTCGCCATTCTTTTTCTCTCTGTAATTTTTCTTCCGGGAGGGAATCACTCAAAAACATAAAAAAATGAATAAAAGTTTTGATCAATAAGGTTATGAAAACATTGCGTCCGTTAGCCGTACCATGCAGTCCATTTAAAACAAGCCATTCTCGAATAAAAACCGATATTTTAACCACACCATCGGTCTAAATTGTTTTTCAAAAGACAATATTCACGAAAACCAACAAACCGTACTTAAATATGATGTCATGTTTGTTTTCTGGACAGCTTCATCTAAAATGAGACCATTCTGTTATCAGTGTAGTTTTACGAATTTAATATTGTATTCTGGACCGTATGCATTTATGCTAATAATTGATTTATCTCACCACACTACAAGCAAATTATGTATCTTTATAAATTTTGGTTTTTGTTTTTTGTTGTACCCCTATCCATTCCAATTGGAATCCTTTCCGATTTTTAATCCGCAAGATAAAAATGGAACGATTTCTCTGAGGGTCAAGCAAGGCATAATAAAAATGAACACATAGGCGGTGTTCACAGGAAAACTTACATGAAACCCTACTCAACCAGCGAACATAAAGCAAACCATTGTTAAAGAGCGAACTTAATAGACTAAACCCACGTTAAAGCGCAAACTTGAGACAAATTCGTTAAAGCGTTCTCAAAAAAGTGACAAAGCCATTTGCGAATTTCCACCGAAATTGTTTTTGTTATTTTATTAATTTTGCTAAATATTTTACTGCACTTCATTACTATACTTCAAAATAATTTTATTCCCTTGGGGCATGACACAAGAATAGTTATTATCCGTATGCATTTATAATCTGGAAGTAAATAATGCTTACGATTAACAACCGTTATAAGATGTCGATGAACTAAAGAAGAGTGATAAAAGTTAGGAAACCCACAAAAATCCAATGCTGCAAGAAATCCTTGTCCACATTTTGAAAAAAAAACCAGATCCTCTGTACCCTCATAAGGTTTTTACAATAAAAAAAACTTGTAATTTTTATGTCGTAATGAAGACATGCTAACTGGGGCTCCTAAATTTTTGGAAGCTTTGAGGAAATACAAATGTCTTACATTATGGCTCCCGAAACCGATGGCAATACCAAAAACTGTCGTTTGTCAATTCGTGACACCATTCACATTTGTGTCCATGGGTTGTTTGACTGTTTGATTGTCGATTACTCTCCCCAGTGCACTCGCACTCCCCTGGGAATAATGAAAGAAACGCCCCAGCTTCTTTCATTATCAGCCGTGCTGCTAGCATTGAACGTTGCATACCTATAAATGAAAACCACATCCCCAGGGCCATGGGATCTTTACCTATTCTATTTGTAAAAATTGCTTTATTATCTGAAGGCTAACAGATAGGATCTTCTTTTGTGATTTCCATCCAACGACAGTGTCGGAAGTAGCTATCAAAGCTACTTAAAGAATCGCACCTAGTCCATAATAGTTCTGAAATCAGAATGGTTTGGTATAGTAATTTAATTATGAGTATTTTTATAGTAATTATACATATTCTTCATAACAGAGCTCATACAGCCGTCTTATCAAATCTAATCTTCTCAGAATCTGACAGTATAGTCTCTTATAATCAAAAACGGACACTGTAAGGGACCATGGAACTTAGGCTCTTAAATGCGTTTTTTTGTACTAAGGGATACATAATATGAAGCAGATTTGGAAAAGGTCCTCTCTCGACAGTTATAACCGGTTTCCTGCTGCTATAAAGAGTGGATGCCAGGGGGGGGGTGTAATCCCCACAACCCATATGTGAAAACAGAGTTTGAAAACGTTGAAGATGTGGACAGTTAGAGGTCTAGAGGGGGGAAGGATAAACAACACCAGTAGCAAAAGGGAGTAGGTAAATTACTTATTTTAATAAAACCATTACTATTTTTATGGTATGTATGCAATAAAATTTCAGTATACTGCATTAAAACGAGATTCTCAGTATTTTGAGAAACTTCAACATCAAATTCCTTATAGTATTTACAGCTTTAGGAGACTAAATATTTTAAGCAATCATCAGGAATGAACCCAAGCGTTCAGTAGAAGAGCCAAATGCAGTCATGATCTTGCTATTCCTATAAGACGAGTACGAAGATCAACTTTAGATTTAAATGACAAACGACTTTCCCCTTATAGATTGAACAATTTAATTTGAAAAAGAGTCAGAGAAGCCCAAGAACAAAATCTAAACCTCCTAAACCCATTCACATACCTATCCTTTTTAGTTTAAGGCCCCAATCAACAATTTTCTGTGACCATTAGTCTGTCAGTTCGACATGTTTTAGGACACGGAAACCAATCAACTGCTGATTTTGAAAAAAATTTATTATTTTGAAAAAGAATCTGGTGAAAATAAAGTTCGACTTTGGCGATGGGCCTCAGCCTCAGATGATCTAAAATCCCTTTAGGAGAGGGGGAAGGGGTTGGAGAGAAAAATTCAAATTAATTGATACTGGAAATCTGATTTGCATGAAGGTTTACAAAATATGGTACTGGAAATGTGCAGTAAATTAAATTTGAAGGTGGGGGGCTGTGAAGCCTGTGAAGGGGATCAAATGCATGGAGGAAATGTGGTCGGAGATAAATATGTAATCAATGAAATGTAGGGAATGCAAATTGAATGATAGGTCGTGGGGACGAATGTACGTTCACACATCTAATCCGTGAATGTAAGTTCTGCAAATCCGTGTCCAGCGTGCATGCCCCTTAATTTGTCAAACTTATCCAATTTCATATTCTTTGAATTTCGAATCTTGCAAAGTTTTAACGGACCAGGTATCCTTATCCGTATCATAATGGTAAAATGCTTCAATACTTCGTCTGTTAACGATATCTCGGGGTTCAAATTCAGGAAGGGAAGCTTACTTAGTTAGTAACATTCGAATTTCTCTATCTTCATTAAAACACGGTTAGCCATACTATCGGCCATAAAATGTATACCATAACGAACTCCAAACATGCAAAATGTGTTGTAGTTTTTACTAACCCACTTAGCGTATTTTATTTTCATTTGGTCAAATCCACCAATTTTGAAAATCCACACAATTTTATTGGCTTTTATTCGGCACTCAATCGAACAATATCATAGGTTACATGGATAACTTTAAAATAATTAATTTGAAAAACCATGATGCACAAAATTGACGTAGAGATGGCAATTAGGATATTTAATTAGGGAAAAATTTAGTTACGTAACAGTTTTGATTAGATAATTTGGAAAATAGAAATGGGGCTTAAATAAAAGAAGTCAGTAGTTTTAGGGTAATGGATACAATAATAATATACGAATTCGCCGTTTCAGCAAAGATTTGAAACTTAATAATTCTGATTTACTTTTTACAAGTAGATTTCTGTTTGTAAAGGAAACATTATGAATTTTAAGTTTTTGCCGTTTAGTTAAATTTGAAAACCATAATCCTTTCCCTTATTGAGGGTACGAAGTTACCTGGCCTATCTCACAAATCATAACAATGGTTTTTCTAATACTGACCAAATAAAAAACCCGTCTTTCTCACTTTTTTACACACAAAATATTATGCTATAAGGAAAACCCATATTATGGGGATTTCTTAAGCTTAAATGTATTCAATGTATGTGTCTTCAATTACAATTCTCACGGTTAAATAACTCATGTGTAAAAATATTAAATGATTATCATGCATGCTTGTCTGGTTCTGGTAATTAGAAAGGAATTTGTCTGATACATATCTCTTCCAGATAATAATATCAATATTCCCTGCAACATAATTAATAACAAAAGGACCGAAAAATATGCAACGGATGAGTGTTAAAATATAATAAAAAGACGCTTTATGAATACGACTCAAAATTTGAGGTTTATTAGTCCTACAATTTATTGTAAGATTTCGTCAGTATACAGTACAGTGCAAAAATGTTGAACCATGGTGAAGGACTTTAGTTTAATAGAGTAACTATTACGTGCAAAATCTTTTAGGGGTGATAGACTAGATGAGGGTTGATAAAGATGTGGACATATTTACACATACTGATAATTATCTCGGTTATCTTTAATAACGGGTGCCGAATCTGATGAGTATCTATCTTCTTCGTGATGGCTTGGTGCCCATGCTCGCATCCAGTCAGTTTTGTTTGGATTTAAGCAGTCAATCTCAAAAAAATCTACAAAATTCTGAGTCACAGTTCTGCTGAAAACGTCTGGTCTTCGTCTTGTAGGAGTTCCGGTTCCAAAATATGTGTATCGGGTCCAATTGAGCCTTTCATTTGTTGTCAACCCAAGCCATAATATCTGAAATATTAGTAAAACTTTAGATTTAGAAATTATGTACTAGAATGTTATGAATAGTTAAAATTTAAAGTCTTCTTAAAGTACCTGGTAAAGCTGACACAGAAGAAGAACCATGACCCAACCACCATGAACAACAGCAAGTGCCATTGTAAAATTTATCCAAGGTTGGTATGTAAATACATCAATAAATGTCCAATCATCTCCAAGTTTCAGACTCCAATACTTGTACGCTCCGATGACATAAATCACACACATTAAAACTAAGCAAAATAAATAACCTATGAAGAATTTGTGATTTTTCCATCCAACGCAGTTAGACAGCCATGGACAATGGTGGTCAAACCTAAAAACATACCATTTGATTTTTTTACTGGTCCAAATTTCACCCTTTTGAAATATGGGTAATCTTGATTTTATCAGCATTCATATTCTTGCAAAACGAAGCTCGAATTGTATTGCGGCAAGCAAGCAAAATCGACAGAAAAGGGGTTTAGCAAAATCTATATAAAATTAAATTCCTACTAGAAAAGAGTACAAGAAGGCTTGCATTACAAGGCAAAAGGATCAAAGAATTAAGAACGGTCATACTGGCAAAGTTGCAAGCACTATCGAACGCCTGAAAATCCGATCAAACTGATTTTTGTATTAGGAATAGGTTAAGGCAGCAGATCATTAAGCAACCCCTTAATTTACTTTATAAAATCAAAAAAGGCTACATACTACATTATTGAGCAAAGCATACTAATTAATAAATTATGGCAAAGACATTAAATAATTACCTCGCAACACATCGATCACAAATAGAACAATGTTTTGATCGTACAGGTTTTCTCACTAAGCAAGTTGTACAGAAATATTTAGGATCAAATCCATCTTCCTCAGCAAGCTCTATTATGGTCTGTAATTATTCAAATGTACTCGTTAAATTAAAAAATATTGATGGAGACCTATTAAAAAGTAGACGCAACGTATAAAATTACTTTATAGCGCTCATCTTCCGTCATGACGATTGCTCCTGGATCGCCTTTCCAAGCACGGATGAAATTGTACCATAGTAAGCCTGACGATAGTGTAAAAATTACCGTATCCAGGCTTGGTAGCTCAGGAGTTATGTATAAAAACCACACTGCATACATCCAGAACTGAAATGTAATTGGATAATTGAATTTAACATGTTAGCTCAAGAGATAATTAAAAAATTAAACATTGTCAAAATGTTACTAGTTGAAATGTTTTACCTTTGTGGCAAGGTATACATTGATTGGAAAAACTGACATGAACTTATCATCACAAACAAGCTTTCCAGCTCCACGGAATGTTAAGTAGATAAGAAGAAGCAGAAGAAGCTTCCACTTTACTCCTAAACTTGCAGTAAATACTAAACCTAATGCGTAAATCACGAGAAATGGGATTGCTGCGGTAATCCCGGATCTTAATCCCTGAAGAATAAATGAATTGCATCCATTAAAAAACAAAATTTAACTTTTAGTCTTTTAAATGAATTCTTACCTCATTGTTACGATAGTCGCCAAACCACATACGCTTGGTATTTTTCTCTGATTTTCTTAGAACATTCTCAACGAGCTTTTTTGAAACCCAGTCATGATGCTTCATCTTTTTGAGTAAACTATAAGCAGTCTCTCCAACATCGTTAGGAATGTCCAAACTTGCATTGGCCTTTGTCAATAGGGCAAATACACTGGCATTTTTCGAATGTATCGCCCAATGTAAAGCAGTATTTTGCTTAACTCTATCTTGGACTGATGTACTCGCTCCAAAAGTCAATAAAAGTCTACTAGGGTCCGCACTGCAAAAATTTTCCATTGGTCAATCATTCAAGAAGGTTTCAACAAAATGATCAAAATATAATATATGTTTTGTTTTATTACGATTGAATCCGACAAGCTGACCACATTAGAGGAGTCATTCCATTTCTATCTTGAATATCTGGACTAATACCCTTTGCTAGCAAATAGGCTACGATTGAAGTATAACCGAATTGTGCAGCTAAATGAATTGCTGAGCAGCCTTCACCATCTCGAAGGGTGGGGTCTGCCCCATGCTTCATTAGATAAACTACAATACTCAGGTGTCCTTGACGAGTGGCCCAATGTAAAGGGGTTGACTGTAGTTCCCCACCAACTGCATCAACAATCGCTCCATTGTCTATGTATAATTTTACTATATCTCTTCGGCAATTTATGGATGCCCAATGAAGCAGGGTTATATTCTCTGTGTCCCTTTGGTTAACGTCGAACCCTTCATTTAATAACTGTTGACACCGATCTATTATACCGAACTGAAAGAATTGCAATAATAAAAAAATTATATTCACTACTCTTCTCTCAATCTTCATTCAGAAAAAATTTCGTGTAAAAATATGTTACCTGGGTTGATTTAACAATATCATAAGCCTGTACACTCTCCCCCAGCCTAGTTGACGTATCACTGATCATACTGGCTGGTTTTTCGTCTTTCCGAGAGAGTATTTCCATTTTATGTGTAGGTCCTGAATCCAAGGACTATTTTACAGGTTCAAAAGTGCAACAAATACGACGGAATATTGAATATTTTTGAGGTATCATTTGTTCTTGTAGGCAGAAATTTTTACACCCTTATAATGGAGGACTGTAGAAGATCCTGTAGAACCAAAAATGAAAAGAAAGACTTAAAATCTAATTTTATTACAAGATATTTCTTTTCCATACTTATAATAAACTTTAAGGCTACGTTAGAATAAATTAGAATCAGCAAAACTGGATGATTTCAAAATCAAATTAATGAAAACGTGGTTTCTACGCAAGAATGGAAAATTTGTTAAAACTATTTGAACCCTATTTTAATTTTGGGTTAAAAGCATTTAATCCAAAAAATGAATCCTTTTAACTTATAAGACTCAAGTATAGATTTTACCCAAAACATTTTTTCATTTCCTCTTATCTCTTTTAGTTTTACATTTAGATATTCAATATTATATGAATGACTAAACTAAACATTGTTTTTAACTTTAAAATATATGGTTGAATATTCTCACCGTTTCATAGGAAGAACCGAAACCAAAATTCTTAAATTTAATTGTGCGACCGGTATCGGTATCACATTCACAATTAATTAAGAGGAAAACGTCTATAGTAGTTCTTCTCTGTTCGCTATTCGAAAAACCACAATTTTTAAGTCTTGTTATAATCTCGGATGTTCTTTAATGAGTTTCTTCAGAAGGCCATGTAAAGACTAAAGATAAGTATTATTTCTTTTACTTGTTTGCAATGTGATTTTTATGTGCGCATAAGTTATCTTCAGGAAGAACCCAAGAAGCTTAATTTTTAATACAACAATCAAATTATACTACATGAATACTTTAGTACAGGTCTCCAAGTTGTCAGTTCCATTTTGATTTATCATAAATCGTTTTTTACATTCCCTCGGGGTTAAATCTATCTCTCCTTTTGTTATAAAATAATACTAAAGTACGAAGACTTTGTGACAAAATTTTCTTTTTTATTGTGTAACTATTATACCTTTTGCAGCCCAAAATCCCTAAACTTAAAAATTTATTCACGTTTTTTTTTTAATTTTACAAAAATTATTAAGACTTAGGAAGAAACTTCGGTTGAGGTTAAGTCCCTTAAGATTAGAGGGATGTTTGCTTTATAAATGAAAAATGATCCACCTACACTACCTCCTTTACATTGAAAAAACCTACTACTTGAAACATTGATATAACAAGTGTATTCAAGTAGATAAAATCCAAATGAGTCAGTTATAACTTATGCATGTGATGATAAAAATTAATGACTCGACTTACTAAAAATTACATTATAATAGGATCATTATGCAGGATACTAACTACCACTTCCTATGCGTGACAATTTTGTTAAGTTAAAGGATGTAAAAATTCTATACTACTTGGCCATTATTCATGTATGATGAACTATTGTAAAATGCATAAACGGGTAAATGTCACATCCAGATCTGGTAATATTATTTTATACTTGCTACACAACACTAACTATAAAAGGGCGGATGATATTATAGTACATACATCCACAACTGTGTAAGAACTACTCGACTAAAACCTTTCTAATCTCTTTTAGACTCAGGCACTCAATATCAGCTACTCTAGCCCTAAGGTAAAATAAAACCTGACAAGAAAGAAAAACGTTAGATGAACAATAATAATGTGAAGGAAATCAATCTAACATGGATTGAGAAGATCCACTAAAATGATTCCATGGAGCTTCTACCCATGGATCTCATTTCTTGAGATCTGGAGTAAAACACTTAAACCTACCGCTGGGCTATAATGGGATGACTATATTAAAAGCCTTCCGAGTAATAAATGTGTCTCCAAAAGTTTCAGGAAGAAGGACAGGCAGATTGGATTTCCAGACTTCATGTTCAACACTATATTACTCGAAGAGAAGACTATATTAATGCATGGCTAGTGAGGTTTTTCTAGAGATGGGAGATAGACAGTTTCACTTCTTCCGATTTATGTCGATACATCCGCTTGTCGTGAATTTCTATTTTGTACAAATCAATTCTAAACGGACCGAGAAACGACTCGATAATATTCCCAATTGCGTTGAATATTATTCATGGGAGAACTTTCTCCAACTTTCTCCACTCCCATGAATATGTATTATGCATGTAGAGTTCCAGGGTGAATTCCTTTCTGAAATAGAAAACAAATCGAATTCACAGGATTAGCCATTCCAAATATGTATTTAGTTTGGAATGTTAATGTTAAATTTGTAGCTTATATGTTCCTCAGGGCTTATAACGAAATGTGGAAGTAATAAAAAATAAATGTAACTCCCAAACTATATAGTGGGTATCTTTGATGATTCGATGGTAACATTAAGTATGGAATATGAAACACTGGGTTGTGAATTTACTGGCGAGATTTGTTCTAAATTAGCATTGTTTTGCGGTTTTGCTTTTTGCATGGATTTAAACCTCAACTTTACAATCTTATAAATTAAAAATGTATTCAGATGGAAGGAAACGCATCTAGCCATATAATTAAATTAAAGCGTTGATTGATTTGCCATTAGGTGAATTGCTTTAAGGATCATATTTATGTATTGGCTTAACTGCTTATGGTGCGACCCAAAACAATTTATGGAATCAACGATTCTATGTAACCAAAAAACAAAATAAGAAGTAACAATTAGCGCATTCATATTCATGTGTCCATTTGAAGTTTTTTAAATTGTTAAGGAGATCTACACTTTACATATATTATTTCCATGTAGTGATATTAATTTCAGTTTAAATCAATCATATCATAGTAAAGTTCCAAACTTCAATCAGAAACTTGAATTTCAATTTCGAATGTAATATTTTATATAATATTTTGGATTAAAAAGACAGTAAAAAACTTTTGTAATATAGAAAGTACAAAAGGGCTTTAGTAAAGTGAGCATTCCACGTAACGTAAAAATTCCTAAATGTATTCAAATTCTTTAATGAAAGCACAGCATGTTTTACTTTGTTATAAATAATTTCAATTGTCTTATGCGACTGTATGTAACGGATTTCGTTTTACAAAAGTAGTAAGTGATTCAGAACACAATTTTCAGCCAAAGAACCTTTAAAAATATTTAAACAGCATTACCCTGCTGCATGATGACCTCACTCAGGAAGGGCGCATAGGAATATTTAGGTGTAGTTAAGAGTAATTAAGAATTAAATATTTAGTGAACTCTCAGAACACTAAAATTCTCCATAAACTTGCATGTTTGATCTTAATAATTGTCATGTATGACACAAGACAAGGACAACTGGAAATATGTTTTGATTATTTTTGATACGCTGAATTGATATAGTAGATTAGGATTGAATCTGTTCCCAACAACAATAATAACAAATATTGCTCGTAAATGGTAACCCTTCTAGGCTTAAAATATGGCAGCAGTAGTAAGTTTAATTAAATGTAATTAAATGTATCCATGTAATGGAATACAGGAAACTAATCCAAATCCAAATGAGTCTATTAGGTTAAATTCGTGTGTCTTTCTACGTTTTCTAATATTGCAAGTCTTTGGCTGTGCGATGAATCAATTATTCAAGGACAAGCGCAACTAAACTTTTGTAATTTGTTAAAATGCAACAGTAATCAGAATAATTTATTGAGCTTCAAAATAAGCTAGTTCAAGTTCAAAAAATACGTATAGCAGAGAATAAGCCACAGACTAATAATCTTACGTTTATATGAAAATACAACTTTAAACACGGCTCTGAAAATGTGAAAAATTACCTATTTTGTTGATCTCAATTCTATAAAAATGATTTTATTTTAAAAGTATAATTAATTACCGTATATAAATTGTAAAGCATGACACTTCTACACATTCCTTTGAACTTCCACTTCCCTTGTAAACAAGGTAGGGTTGCTCCATTCAAGACGCCTTATTATTATTACCAAATTGACGTTCATCCGTTTAAAAAATGGGTGGTTTTATGTAGGAAATGTCAAATAATTTCTACAAATTAAATAGCTAGGTTACATGATCTTGTGGTTTAACGTTATAGGTTAAAATGCCACACAGTGCGAGACTATCCCTGTGCATTGTTATTTAGAAAAAACTTCCATTAAATCGTACTCGCTATGGCCGTATTCCAAATTTCAAGTACTGCACTGTAGAATATCAATAGCATTTTTGTTTTATTATTTCCCTAAAACACAAAAAACAACCAGCTTCCTGGTCTCAAGAACCCAGTTACTACATTTTATGGACATTTTTAATGCATTCAAAAACTGATTTATTCCTAATCGTACCTAAATAGGCATAACGTCAATATTCATTGAATCTTTGAATTTATCATAATTTTTTGTCTAGGGGAATACCATTCAGAATTAATTGTCTAATCTTCTTTGATCCTTTACTTTAGAGAGTACTGCTATTGCTATTACTAGGGGAAGACGATGTACTAATCTTAAGTTTCCTATAAGACCGTTGTTTCATTGCGGTGCGAAAAATTTCAATTATATATTTCCAAAGTCAATTGATGTTGGCTCTAGGACTAAACCAATCGTCATGTAATTTTCTAAGAAGATGAGAAATCCATCAAGAAGGATGGTACATAAGATATTTTTAGAATCATAACAATTCGTAGCATTTTTCACGTGGATAGTATTATTTTCTTAATTTCTGATGCCGATATGCTCATTTATTAATGTAAGTGATGAATCGCTTGAAAATGTTGGTTAATGCAACTTCCGACTGTTTTATGATATTTTAAATTCAAATTTTATTTGGCATTTCAACATAACATCAAATATGCGAAAGACAAAGAGTTTCTATTCTTTGAATCGAATTAATTTGTGGTATTTGCCAGTACAACGTTTTAAAGCGCTGAATAATCGCATGCAAATTATGGAATAAAAAAATTACCTCTAATTTTCTGTAAACTGACTAAATTAAAACTCCGTGTTATTGATGGATCTAAAATTTTAAAAGTTCATCCAAATATGGTTTATAGCGTTGTACTTTTCGAAGAGTTCTCCACACATTTATTACTATTATATGTTGACCAATTATATGTAGACAATAACAAAGTAACGTTCTAGCGAATAATAGATAATAATTTAGTGATATTCGTAAGGTAGGTATTAGTATGGCTGATATTATACATTCGAGTTGCACATAATATATTTATTTAACTATTTGTTAACTATAAGTAGCAGGTAAAAATTAACAGATTCACATGGTACATTATTACAATTCTATAAATGTGGAGGAAACGCCATTTAATAACATCATGATATAATAATATGAAATGCAGTAGTATTATGTATCGATTTAAATTTTAAATAAAACATGCAGGCTTTGCAGCGAGTACTTCATAACATGGTAAACACAACGCAACGTTTACATTTCTACAGAGTGTATATCACAATTAAAAACTCAAAAATATATCTTTCACAAATTCTACTTTTAAAAACCGTTCCACAAGTTAACTAATTTTAGTAAATGTAGTATTAATATAACATAATTTTTATGATTATTAGACTATTTTATAGTATTATGAAGATGTAGACTGTACAATTCTTTTCTTAAATATATTTTGAAGGTAGTCTGAATTTTATTCAAACTATTATTTATTTATTTATTTATATAATAATATTCCCTTACCAATTATTTTGGTAAGCTAGCGTGCTAAAAGAGCTTACCTTGCTTCAATTCGCAGTAATAATAATAGTAACACAGTACCATATTCTACTGCAAGAACACGGTGACTCTCAAAAGCTGATTATCTTAACATTAATTTTAATATCTTCACTTCTTCTCTTTCATATCCTATAAACTCACCACGATTCACAAAAAGTAACGCCTAATATATTCTATACTAAAATGTGAGTAGAAATAGACCATGAGTGATTGGAGTTTGTCTATTTCAATAATAAAAATTCGTCTTATTTTAATACATAATCCAGAGGATAACCACAGTTGGTGAGAATTAACTTGCAAACATTATGCACGCCGTGATGCATTGTGTTTTTCGATATTAATTAACGGGTGAAAACGTCCACATTCACCTGTCTGACTTTTATCGAAACCATTCCTCCATGACTTACATAATGTGTCGTTAATAAATGTCCTGACTCATAAAACTTCCAAGATAAAGTAATAATTACACTGAAGAATTTGCATACTTTATCATTGCTTCCGGTTTCATATTATGTAAGCTCTGATTCACATTTTTCGAATCACCCATTTTATTAAATAAAAATGTCATCAGAGTAATATATCGCTTTGAATGTTTTTATCTTTCACTACTAGCTAAACTATATTCTACCACCTTTGTTTATTCAGGTCTAGTCTAAACAAATAATCTTATCTAATAGTCCAAGATATTTTTCGAATCCGTTATATTATATAATTAAAATTACTATGTATTGCAAATGTAATAAGTATACGTACATAATAACTCTAAATGTAAGTCAATACAACTAAATAGCTGCCAAAAGTCAATTAACATCAAATTGCCGAGATTGATACAAAGCGAGCAATACAATGCAAACTTAATAGACACGAGACATCAACATTGCCTATACAATTTGTAGGATAGAACAATATTATGAGCAAATTTGGAACAAAACAAGAGTAACAGCGAATTGAATAGATATATCGAAACGTTCAAAATGCGAAAATCATTAAAAATAGTCAAGTCATTACTTTTGAAGCATGTGAGGAATAAAAACAGACCACTTACATAATACGATGATAGTACATTAATTAGATTGTAATAGTAATATAGAATTCTAATAACAATTTATTTTGATAATATAGTTTATATACGACGCAGGGCAGAATTTGACCTGATTTTATAATAAATGTTACCAGCATCAATAATTGCTTTTATTATAGTAAGTGCTTCTGTTTGTACTCTATTTCCAATACGCTCCCACACAGAATAGTCATATGAACGTATCATGTATTATGCTTCGACACTACAATTACGATAGGTACTCGTTTTCAAGTAACCAACCTAGAAGTTAGATGATTTTTTTTAGAAAACTCTTCTTCCTACTTTTTAAGTTCACAAATATTAAAACTGTCAGCTAATCAATACTTAATACATAACCAATTGTGGCATCATTATCATCATGATAGATATTTAGCAGTTAACTTTAAATTACATATTCTCCTTTATCATGCACGCATTATTATATTTATTCAATTGTAAACAGGAAAGTCTTTGAATACTAGGTTTTGTCTCAAGGTAACGGATAAGGATTTCGTCAAGCTAAGAGATGGTCACCGAACTTCACAACTGTCTGACTGCTTTGTTGGAGTGGACGTAGGGGGTACTCCCTCACCAGCACAGCTCTCTTGTTTTTTATTCAATGCATATCCTTCAAAACACCTACTTAGTTTGAGGCGTATGGGCATATGAGAATTTACATTACTCGTAGAGAAGCTACTAGATTCAGGTAAAGTCTGTGTCTTGACATCAGTAGCAACTTGAGACACCGAATCACTTCCATGAGGGCCTAGGACCAGAGGGCCTGGAGTAGGGTTCCCAGGTGGTATAGATGCATTTGTTGTCAGAGGGAGAGATCTATCGCAGCTCGTAGACGAAGAATTCGGTTCAGTTTTTATCTGGGGTTCAGAAGGTAATCTCTCTTTACTAGCACCGGTTAATTCACTAACACTCCCACTACTGCCTTCACTACTTCCAGTAAACCCAGAATCATTTTCCACTCCCATTAGTTCTTCAGGGGCTTCTGTTCCTCCTCCATTACCATTTGGATTTAAATTTAATTTCACATCTTCTTTAGAATCTATGCAAACACTATTTCCATCACTCCCCCCAGCAGCACCCACTATTGACCGACCCTTTCCAAATCTAAGAATCAGTTTTGAGCCTTCAGTAATCACTTTTACTTCAGGAGACTTTGGTCTTGACCCTTCATCCGTTTCACTACTCAATGCTCCGGCTTTTCTTTTATGTTTTTTATGTTTGTGCCTAGTTCCTTTGAGCTGGAGTATTTCCTTTCGTTCTTCTACTGCAAAGTCCTGCATAACCCTTTCCCGGAATGCCATGCTCTGCCTTTTTAGTTCTTCCATTGAAGGAGTTGCGACTGGTGCAATTTCAGATATGCCTCGCTTCTTAGGAGGTCTACCCTTAGCCTTTTTATTTGGAGCCTCTTTGTCAGAGGAGTCGCTTAAAACATGATTGTGTCCAGCGGCATTGGCTAATAAACCCCCAGCAGCTGAAACTTTCGAAAGATCTCCAAATTTGATCTTTAATTTGGGAGTAGGATGATTTACCGCAGTTACTACGGTACTTATTGCATTACTAACAGCAGTCGGAACAGATGCTCCTTTAGCCCCGTTGTTCTTTTTATCATTTACAACTACAGGAGCTTCTTCGTCAGCAAGAGTTGGTGGTATAAAGGTACTCCTAATAGGCCGCTTGTTTGTTTTCCCTTTCTTCTTTCCATCGTCAGATAAGTTTGAATTTGAGTTTGGATCCATTCGATCTCTTCTTCTCTCTCTAGGAGTATCACAGGTTATAATACCAAGCGCAGCCATTTCTCTCATACCTCTGTTGCGCTTTCGTTTCTCAGTTGCCATTGCCGTGTTCAATGCACTACTTGACATTCCACCTAAGGACCCACCCAGCGGATTATCATTCAACAATCCACCGTCAAGTCCATAGTCATCCTTTGAAGGAAGTATAGCCATCGAAGCTACCGCTTTAGGAATGGTTATCACCGACCGATTTATTGGATGTGCCATTGAACTGGCTGATATTCCACTATATTCATCATGTGAAGTGCCACCATCCATATTCATATCTTGCGTCCAATACTGCCTTAGTAGTTCCTTCTTTCTCATTCTTCTTAAATTTGAGGTATTACTTGTGGGAGCACTTATCATTTGTGCGGGTCCACCAGGATGATGGAAAGAATTTTGATAATGCTGCGAGCTACCTGGGGTTTCTCCGGTAATGGAATGCGAGCCATAATTGGCGTCGAGGAATGGTCCTTTTATTTTTACCTTTAACTGATTTCGTGAGAAATCTCCTGTAGTTTTAATATCTGGTTCTACAAAATTTTCAATGATAGGCTCTTTTCCAATAATCAAAACAGGATTCGAATCTATTTGGCCCATCTGGTTACTAATACTCGATGAATTTAGACTAGTCAAATGCTGATTAGCTGGAATTCCAGATCGTGAGGAAGAGGAAAATGTAGCGGCTTTGCGTGCAAAAGTAAGAACCTCTAAAGTCTCATCTAAGTCTTCTAGTTCATTTGCAATGGATACTTTCTCGGATCCACTTGAAAACATAGAAGCCATACCTGCTACCCGAGGATCTCTTCGAGGGGAGAATTCTACACTTCTTGATTTTATCTCCTCTTGTATCTCCCCACTTCCTAAACTGTATGTTCTCATATCTACAGGACCTGGTAGTGGAGGCTGAAGAATTGGAACATTTTCGTTCGTTGGTAAAGATGCTGATGGTTGGGGGAGATGAACTTTAGGGTGATTTCCGCTACTTCGGGAAACATCTATTTCTCGGGGTTTTGGGGACAAAATTTGGAGTGTAACTGATCGAATTTCAGCAGGACTCGGAACCTGTTCCAACTTAGCAACCTTACTTTCAACACCATGCAAATCGCTTGACTTTCGTCGTTCTCTTAGCATTCTCAAATCCAACTTCTCATCAACATTTTCTTCAAATTCATCAAAATCGATGTCGTACACTGTTCCTGCGAGATCTTTTCGAGTTGTGACGACTTTCCCTTTCCCTCTACCGCGGCCACCTCCTCGCTTTGGAGCTGTTTGCTTAGCCCTAGCGGGCGAGGTAGCACTGCTAGATTTACGGTCATTTCGTCCTTTGCCTTTAATTCCATTTGTTTCCGAGGCTGTGAGGATTTTGTCATTCTTGGCAGCAGCTCGAGGTGTTGTTGCTCGCCTTCCTCTACCTCTTGGACTAACGGCCGTCATATTGGAGGCTCCAATACCTTCCAAATGCTCTCTGTTATTTAAGTCATAGTCCCTTTCTTTCGTAGTCTGCATTAACTGCGAATCTTTATTAATGTTTATATTTCGCCCACCATTGGAAATACCGTCTCTTGCATCAGTATCAGAAGTAGAAGAAAGTGCAGAAGGAATAAGTGGCTTGGACTGCAATGTGGGTACACTGGAGCTGGAGACCTTCTTGTGATTAGCAACTTGCGACGATCCACCCATAGAAATTGGGTTCGTCAAAGATTGTGAACTCATATTTAGCATCGCACTCAAAAGGTCTTGAGCCCCAATTGAGAGACCACTGTTATTTGTATGATTATTTACGACATTTTCAATAATCTGGGCCACAGTCGACTGTGGTGGTGGCGGAGGAGTTATATTTTTCACATTATTGGCCGCCAATATCATGGATGGAGATGCAATAGAAGGTTTTGCTAACGGAGGCATGCCTGAAGTTACAGCTGAAACTAGTGAGTCAGCAATCGACTTTTCTTCTAAGTAATCTGATGGTCTCCTTTGAGATAAAACATTTGGAGATATGGATGTTGGTGACACTGTATGTTCTTTAGGCTTTTGTGGTTGGTTTTGGCCTTGTGATTGTTGCGTGTGAAGAAAATGTGCCGAGGGAAACGCTGAACGGGGATAACCTGGTGACAGACTAGACGTTAGTGGCTGCTGAGGAATTCCAGATGTCCTGTTTGACACTGCTGACTGAGAATGAGGGCGGTAGAAGGACGAATGAGCACTAGCGGAACCCATGGAAGCTGCTAAAGAGTTCACCATGTTTGCAAGTGATGGACTCCCCGCAATGGGATACAGGAATTGTGCATGTGGTGGGCCTATAGGGTACCCAACACTGGTAGGTATTGAGGCAGTTCCACCAGAATTGAAATGGGTAGCCTGAACTCCATGAGGTAACTTAATTCCAGGAGAATTCATAATGGAAGCGGAG
This sequence comes from Isotoma decorata, assembly GCA_034698605.1. Classification (NCBI taxonomy): domain Eukaryota; kingdom Metazoa; phylum Arthropoda; class Collembola; order Entomobryomorpha; family Isotomidae; genus Isotoma; species Isotoma decorata. The sequence continues at coordinate 49,737 of JAQGBU010000033.1, forward strand.
GCTTGAGAATTTGGTGACGATAAGCTGGGTGCGGCAGTAGTTACACAAGGAACGTATGTACTCTCTCCGGAAGAACTTCGACTTTTATTTGCTGTGCTTGTCAATTCCTTATGGTCTGAGATCTGAGCGTGCTTATTGTTTTCAATTGAATGCTCTCTTTCAATTCTATGAGGCTGATGCATTCGAACTGATGGTTGTTGCCCCTTAGTACATTTTAGCTCTACAGAAACCCTGTTTTCCATATTTTTGTCGTGAGTTGCAGCAAGATCTTTTCGAGAATTTTTGGGGGACAATAATAGGGCTAAAGTTGACTCTTGAAGACTGTGAGTTTCTTGCTGAACGTTTAGATTCCTTTCGGACTCCTTCACAACCAATGTAGACGGGGTTTCAAGGATAACTCGTCTCTCAGGGGATTTACTTGGAGGAACCCAACGCTCATCTCCTTGTACAGTTTTGTCGCGTCCAGGGCTAACCGAAGGTACCACTCCCACTGACTTAGACGATTCGTCAAACACAGTTTCATCACGAGATATTGTGGGTGCCTCCACAATCGAACTATTAGATTGCGAAGGAAGATCACTTTTGCTTTCTTGACTTTGTCTTGTGGATGACGTCGGGGACTTCGAAGCTTCTTCCACCATGCTCACATCAGATCCATCTAATGATGAACGCGGGCATCCGGACTTCCGAGCATGTTGAAGCCTCAGTTTTTCAACGAGATTCAGTGTCGCTTGAGCTGAATCTTCACCGTTGTCATCTCGACAAAAAACATTTTGAGAAAACGAGAAGGGTAGGGAGCCACCTCCTCCAACACCTTCATCATCACATTGTGAATAATCAGCAGAAACACTTCGAGCTATATCATACAATTCAGAATCAAAGTCGATCACATCACTTTCAAGCCGAGTTGGAGAGAAAAGGGATTTGGCGTGTAAACTTGCGCTAATTGATGAATTCGTATGATTCCCTGAACTCGAACCACTGACTTGAGATTGAGATGCAGCATAATTCTGTCCACAGTTAGCCCCGGAATCTAATCGAGGACGTTTTACTTCCGGTTCTGTATCTGAAGACCGTGAAATGCTGGAGTGTTCTTTCTCCTTGTTTTCAGATGATGGCGTTAAAGGAGAAAGAATAGATATAGCAGAAACTGGTGTATTTTGCTTTTGACCTTTAGTCTTTGAATTAGACGATGTTTCTTCCGAATTGGATGCTTCCAAACTTAAGCAAGAATTTTCTTTTTCATCGGCACCCTCATTTTCAGATTCAGACAGATTGCTAATGCTTTTCTTTTTCCCCTTCGTAGATTTTATCAATTTAGAATCGCCAGTGGCAATTGATGGCGACTGAGGGGTGATTTCTTTGTTATTACCTTTCACTGCATCAGACTTAGATTTTTCATTAGTTTCTTGAGAACTTTTAGCGTCGTTTTCAGAGTCTGACGATAGATCCAAAATGCCAGTGACGGGTTTTGGTGGACTAATCACCGCCTTGGCCTTAGCTCGCGTTTGAGACTTGGGACTCGACTTTGAAGTGGCTGGAACCTCAGCCTCGTGTTTTGAAGCGGGGTGGACATCTTTTTCTGTTTCTCTGAGCTCTGGTGATTCTCCCGTTCTTCGTTTCCCTTCCTCTTTCGAAGATTTATTGTTCTTCTCGGGCTTTCTAGGACTGGAGGAAGGTGATGCGCTGCTTCCGCTACTGGAGCTACTTCTGCTACTCGTACTGCTCTTGTGCTGCCGCGACCGCCGCCTACCGTCTCGTGAGATGTTGCGACTCGCGAGTTGCTGTTGCGGGCGGGACTCAGTTGCCGACGCGTGTGAACTGCTAATTGAAGTTCGCCCTGGTCGAAGCTTACCGGGTCCACGACCTTTGGGGGGAGGTTTCTTTCCCGTAATAGTCTCAGGCTGGGGTCCACTGTCTGGGCTCCGATCGGAAGTTTTAAGCTTCCTACCTGGGCCCCTGGTAGTGACAGAAACGGAAGCTGCTGGGGTGAAAGCCGGATGCGATGGGATGGTTGTTGAGGTCTTTCGTGGTACCGCTTTAGACTCAGGGGACGCAGACGCAGGTGAGGACGACCGGGAGGACGCGGATGAGCGGCTGCCGGAAGAGGAATCTGAACTAGATGAGCCGCTTGAACTTGATGAGCTTGATGAACTGCTTCGTTCCCGACTTCGTCGACACGCTGACTGCGACCCCCTGTCAAGAAAGGGCAAGTCAGAGTCTCGATTCTTGATAGTTTCTTCTGCTGGTTTGCTGCTCATCAAGTCTTTCCTGCCACCCTTTACTCCTGGTCGTGCTTCATCCGCTCCTGTAAAATATCAACATATTAATAAAGACTCTCTTTACACCTTGTACAAACCCATGTAAATATGGAAGCTTGAGAAAATAAAAATATATCTATTCTGCTATCGAAATTCAACCAAAATTGCTACCACAATAAACAAAGACGTAAAATAAGCCAATGAGTAACCGCGCTGACCTTTGGATACAATGCGTTTTTTGGCTCGAGACTTCACGGTAACGTCATTTTCAGCAGTTTTTTCAGCAGGTTCTTCATGGGGATCTTCAGGAACTGGAGACACTTTGCCTCTACCTTTACCAGGTTTCTTTGCTGGTCCACCAACTGGTAAAGTAACAGTTGGCTTTTTTGATAGTGCCGCTTTCTCTCCTTTGGTTTTATTTCTTGCGGCTTCCATTTCGTCTTCAATAATTAGTCTTGTAGCAACAATATTGCTAAGACCACTGCGTATATGTTCTGCAGCTTTCTTTGCCGCTTGACGTTGTGGTACAAATGTTGGAACGCTCTTAGAGCCATCATTACTTCCATCAAAGTCGTACTGATCTCTAGATTCTGAGGCTGACAATTGCGAGGTTGTATCATCCGCATCTTTGTTAGCTTTCTTACCAGGTGTCTTTTTACCAGCTAATTTTCTCTTATTCACACGTTTTCTTCCTCTTGTCTTTTCCTTTTCTCCTTCAGCAGCATCTGCTTTTAAGGATTCTACATTTAATTCAGTTGAATCCTTCTCTTCTTCTTTCGTTCGAGATGGAGAACCCGGTGCTGAAGTGTTGTTAGCCCCTTCAGGAAGGTTTGCTTCAGAAACTCCACTAGCAAGGTCTTTTCGTTGTTTGACAGATCGAATGCTCTCAGTGGCTTTCTTAGCTGCTTCTCTTTGTGGAACAATTAACTCTGTTGGTTGGAATCCTTTCTTCTTCCTTCCTGCCCCTTTAGCTTTTCCTTTAGGAACTGGAACGACTTTCGTTGCAGCAGGGGTAGCACCGTCCTTTTTACTGTTTTTTCTAGTGAATGCTTTTACTGCAGCTTTTGTAGCAACAGGTGAATTATTCTGTTTTCTAGAAGTTTCTTCAGGTTCACTATCAGAATATATCTGGGTCTTTTTTGAAGCGTCCAGTTTACCAATATTACCATTACCAGCAGTGGCTTTTGGCACAGGGAGTTCAAGGTCGTCTGAATCGGACGTAGACGACTTAGTTGACAACTTCTGGTTTCGTTTAGTTCCTGCAGGTCTTCCTCTTGGTGCTTTGTTTCCCTTTACAGTCGCATTTTTAGCCGTAGACGTGTGAGTCGAACGTGTCTTAGTACCATCACCACTTGAGTCAGAGTCAAACAAATAGGATAATATTGGTTTACGAACAGAGTTGCTTGGGGGTGGTTTTTGATTTTTGGTTTTAACAACCACATTATCACTAACACTTTCACTTTCACTCACACTAGAGCAACTTTCACCCATGAGATTCTTTCTTCGGGCACCATTGACAAATTGTCGTTTGTATGTATTAGATCCACTATTACCTACTGCTGCGGCTGAGGATTTCTTTGGTTTTATCACACCATTTATTACTTTTTCTTTCTTTTCTTCACCGGCTATTAGGCTGATTAGCGTATCATAATCATTGAGGCTACATGAAGGTCCGTTATGAGAATACATTTGGTCATATATAGACGGCCCGTGGTTTGCATCCATTATTGCACATCTTTGAGGGGCATCGTCGGGGCCCAAATCTATGTCTTCGTCATTGAGAATTTCAACCTGAAATAACAAAAACGTCCGATCCATAATCCAATTTTGTTTAGCCCATACGTTAACGGGCAATCAAATGACCATTTGACTTCAAGACGGAAGAACAAAAAATTATACCTGCTTTTGGAAGGTTTGTTCTCTTAAACGGAAGTATGTACGAGATAGTTTTTCCCGTCTGCTGACCATATAGCACAAATTTCGAACCTAAAGATACATTTTTAATAATTCATTATCGTTTCTTCGTAATTCTAAATTTTATGAAGCTTTCATTGTCTTCACAATTACCCTTTCCAAGTCTTGCCGCAGCTGAACGAACATTTTCATTTGTTCTAAATCTTGTTCCTGTTGTTGGGTAAGTAGCTGAGTTGTTTCTGGACGCGGGGGTACCAACGGCCGGTTGTTGAGAGACTAGAGGATCATTAAACTCTGTTAATCTGCGTGTCAAATATATTTAGCACACACATCAATTTAAGTACATTAAACATACCTTTCTCTTTAATTTCCAGTAGTTAAATATTAAGTGTACGATGTCCATATCAACAGCCAGATTTTGTGATACGTCTTTTAATTTAACGTATTTATAGAATTCGGCCTCGATTTGTTGAAGTCTAAACGAATACGGATCAAAAAGATACTTCTAAGATACCTTCATATTTCAACGGACTGTGTATAACTTCATGTACGGTATCTTACTTTTCAGCTCGTGCCTGATTCCGTTCTTCAGCTGTCATGGCTCTGGCTTTTTTCTTTTCTCCATCCTCTTCTGAACCTGAGTTTGCAGTTTTGTCTTTCTTTGTATTTACACTGTGTTTCATACAATACGACTGAAAAACAAAAGTTAGTATTCGATCATCAGAATCTGAACTTGAAAGTTATTCAGTCTCGACATTAATATGTAGTTCTTATAAAATCAGAAGTCATTCGTTTAAAACCAAATGCATAGTAAAATATGTACATGTATCTATTCACTCTGGAAGCATTCGTATTAGTTAAATGTAATGATAAAAGATAATACAGAAATTGCGTTCTGGTTTACTTAAATTCTTCAGAAATTCAGACAGTGAATGGATGAATTTTTATCTTTCCTAGCGGTAAATAACTGGAAATATTATAGATTCGACAATACTTATAACTCGGCGCTGTCTTATCTAAAGGTATAGAATAGATGAGTTTAAATTACATCAGAAAGCTTCCCTTTAATAACGAATAACCAACAAACAATGCAGTTAAATTAAGAAAGCTACTGAAATCATTAAAGGGTGCCCTATTTTATTTTATTAATTTGCGCCAAACAGCATTGACAAACTTATCAGTTTTGTGTTATTGAGGTTTTTTCGTATCAAAATATTGACAGAGTGCCCTAATTAAAGCTCATATATATAGAAAGCTGATTAGCTGTAATTCGATCATCGGAAACTTTATGATTTAGTCACTTGCACAAAAAAACACCAAACAGCCTTATTTTAACTTGGTGTCTAAGCACATATCTATATTACTTAATATCGCATGCAGTAAAAAATTATCTCTCTAATAAATGTACTGCTTATTAATCAACTCTTACTTCCAGTCTAAACTAGTTCTTACTTTCATTCCATGTATGTGCTAAATAAATTAAGACCATACACTAAATATAAATATAATGCAGGTTTTCTTACTCTTAATTTGATTCCATCTTCTGCATTTTCGTCTACAATAATAGGTTTCATTTCAAGCCCGTTTTTAAAAGCACATGTGACATGATACGCTGTTTTGCAAGTTTTTACTGAGCACTGAATACATGCTCCAACTTTATCCTTGCACAACACACATATGAGAGACCATCGACTTGGCTGGAATTGCGAATGAACAAAGAAAAATTAATATCATACACGTTAGATAAAATGCTTAATGGATTGAAAGGAACGGTTACATTAAAAATTTTCAAATAATGTTTACCGGAATCGAAGATATTTTTGTAATTGGTTCCATTTTTTCAACAGAACCTATGCTGACTTCAGGAATCCAAATGGCGCATGCAACATGTGCCCATTTTTGACCAGATCTAGTTGCTTTCATCGCTCCACCCATATTAGGGCAAAGGACACACGTCGGCCGAATACTTAATGCTACAAATTCATTTAATGATTAGTCATTGATGTACACAGCTTTAAATTAAATTTGATAAAGATAAGAAAGATTGCTAGCAAAGAACGTACTGCATGTTCGGCACAACCAAGAACCTGATGGTATAGTTGTTATTCCATAACATGCCTGATGGACACATATATTGCATGAGTCGCAAAATACCATCTCATTTCCTTCCTCTGACTCGGGCTAAAGATTAAAATATCATGACTATTAAAAATCAAAGACATAATTGAATCGGGAGAGTGAGAGGTTAAGTTTTTAGGATGTAACTGTGATCCCGGGACAAGGCTGAATATACACTTTAAGTCCCCAAGGCCCGGTTAAGTTGGATAGTTTAAGAAATTTATACGACCAAAGACATTTCGAATTCAATTCGAAGTCAATTCATCAATATGAATATTTAAATAGAAGTGTTTTAGAAAGTCACTGACCATTTCTGGTAGAAAAATGAAATATCTGCAGTAATGAACTGATACCAATTGTATACCCCTCTGCTGGTAAAAATAAGGTTTTTGCATAGTATAGTTTGGCATCAGAAAACTAGGATGCATTTTGATATCTGGAACTTAACACGCAGCGCAGGTAGATTTCTGGGATTACGCATTCTATAAAAAATTAAACTACCCTCGCATATGCGACCATAAACTTAACTTCTCATGTGCTCGCTACCATTGAAGGGAAATGAATAATTCATTAATCACATACTTTCAAAGAGTCAAAGTGAAACGGATTTGAATTTACCGAACGACAGACGTCACAAATGACGTTTTCATCGTATTCAATTCCTAATCCTTCTTGGCTTTTGAGTATCGTTTGTACTTGCTCCCAACATTGCAGTTCCAACTCTTCAATCACTTGTTCCATTAAAAACTCCGAAATTACAGGTAGGGTTTGAATTAGCCGATCAGTATTTGCACAATTGAGCCAAGATGCATCTACATCATCTAAATCATAACTGCAAACTTTTTCTGCTCTGGCTGCTGTAGACACAAGTTGATGATAGTCAGGGTTAAAGAAGTCATCATGGGTCACTCTGATATACTTCTTTTTCGGTCTAAAATCAAGCATAATATGGTAAGTAATACTGATTTATGAAATTAATCTCTCTGTTATGATGAATATCTCACAGTCTGAAGTCATGACTTCTTTCGTTTGCGGGAGAAATTACAACCACTTCTGGCTCTGGTAATGATTCTGGATTTACTGGAACCTGAACACCCTTCTCCCATTCTTGCTTCCATGGATCTGTGATAAGCCAATATTCTTCTGGGGTAAGAGGTTCACTATCAGCTAGTTTCATTGCGCTGATTAAATCCTTTCGATAAAGCTGCAAGAAAGCAAATGGCAAACACATTATACGTATCCACACTTGGGTTTGGGATAATAAGTTTGTTCTAAATCACAGGACAAAAGTATACGTCAGTATAAGAATTTACTTCAGCAGGTGCCTCTGCAGAATTCCGATTGTAAATGGAAGATACTTTTAGGTCATTTAGGTGCCTCGGAGTCCACATTCCAAAGGAAGGAAACGAGCTGTTCCCCCCGGAATTGGACCCCGAGCGCGTACCATCCTCTTCTCCATCGGAACCACTGGGACGTCTACGTCGACGTTTCCCTATAATTAAAAGAATTCATTTTATCATTTGGAATTTCACAAAATATAAACAAAATATTCAGCATAAAAGTTCTTTAAACATTCAAGATATCAACTAACCTTGGGTTTCCTCTAATCTGCCAGGCTTCTTCACCCGCTGTGACATGCTGGCGATTATTGGTTCACAGCACACTCCATATATATCTTAAAATTAAAATAAAAAAAAAATAGAATTAATTATCGTTGATTTTGAAATCCCTTTACACATGCATAATTTTAGATGTATCACTGTGAAGGTTAAATTATCCTAATCTATAAACAATAAATACTTCAGATTTCAGATACACTAAATTTTGAAAAAAAACAGATCCTGACTAAGCACTGCACACTACAATCATAACCAAACCATTTTAATTAGTAAATAACTACTTTCCCGTGTTTCATTCTTTTGAAACTTATATAAAATATTTCCCACTGCTAAATTTCAAAAGCTAATTAACTGTATTGCTTTGTTGTAATAATAAGAAAACACTACTCAATCTCTAATTATTACTTTTAGGCTGACTCATTATTAAATAACCCTACCGTCATCCATGTTTGATATTTGTAAATTGCAATCCTGCTATTTCCTAGCTATTGTATTCTACGAATTGTGTAAAGTCAAAAACCCAGGCCAACTTTTAACAAAACGTATTCCAAATCTTCCATGAATTTGTGAACTAAACTAATTTACTTAATTCTTTTTATATTCTATAGAGAACCATTCCACACTCGATAAGTCCAGTCCAATCAAAGAGTTTCTGTCAACAATTCACAATTCATAAACATTTGTTTGTTATGATTTAGATAAATATACTTCCTACTTCCCATTCCATTCCTTATTCCCAACTTGCCTCAAAACTTTAAAACTAAACAAAAAACCATATTGACCCTAACTATTTGAGGCCTATATAATTCCCAGGAAAACATCCCCACACTAAATATCCTTGCCCTTAGCCTACAAAACAAAAAAGATAATCCATGAGTTTCCCCTCTTGTATTATTATTTACTGTATACAAAACTCACATCCACTACTTATTTGAAAATGCTCCACACAACAACAACACATCCTCTCTTCCTAAAAACATCCCACCTTTGACTTAAGACCACCACCAAAACGTAATTAAACCTTCTCTGCCCTCCACCCAATAACGAACCCTTGGATCATAAACCTCAAAACCGAAAAACAAAACCACTAAAAACTCATAAAATGTTTTAAAAAGGGCAAGGCGGAACATCAACACAACTATATCCGTCCTCCTCTGTCAAACTCAATATAACCATTAAAAAATCCCCTTGTAAGCCCTCAAACCTACCAAAACTCCTTGAAACACTTAGCCGCCCCTTCAAAATGTCCAACTCCACCTTATAAAACCACTGATTAAACCACAAAATCACTGATTATTTCAAAAAATCTAAAAAAGGGTATTTAAAGGGGGCAGCACTGTCACTTTCTCTCTTATTATTCCTTTATAAAATTTACCCTCTATTCACTACACACTACTACCCTTTTGAACTGAGGCACACGATTTAACAGAAATAAATGCGAAACACGACCTTAAGGTCATGTTCCCTTTTTCCCCCCTGGGCTCCTATTCACATTTTGAGTAAAATTAACCTCTTTGGATAACTACCTTTTTTCGTTGGTTATTAATCCTTCTTCTCTGTATAAATATATGGGAATAATAATACACTCTAGTGCTACTATATGATCTGGTAGTGGTGGTGGTATAGAAGTAGGTAGGTAGGGTTTTTTACAATATTAATATTATCCTCTATAGAGAGTACACAGTACACAGAGTGAGAGCAGTCAAGTGTAGTCTACTACTATAGTAAGTAGGTAGGAGAGGGAATCTTTTCACTTGAGATTTACACAGGAAATTAGCCCTTAAATATGGTGTTTCCAAGGTACTGAATATTTCCAAAGGGTCACTTACCATCTACTCCATAAAGGGTTAATTCTAGATGTCCGATTAAGACTGGAAATTTGGGATAATTTTATAAAATGCTACATTTTTCAATCAATTCTATCTTTATAGCGACATTTTAAAACAATCCTTACAACACAACAATAATACGCGCCATCTCATATGCATTGGGATGAACTAGGAATTTCCCCGTTAGTCTGACTAGAGGTCTAATGGCGCAGTGAATTCCTACACCTTACATTGATGCCATGTTTAACTGCCCTCCAAACCCTTAATATATTCCCTATGCCCTATCTACCTAAATCCCTACGTAAAACCCTATCGAGCCCACAGCTAGTCCCTTTCCCTATCTGCCCATATCCCTTTATTCATCTCTAATACTGAGGATTTCAACTGTTCATAAATTCGTGTGGGGTTTTTTTCTTATTTTTAACTATATGAGGCCTCTCATCTAGGAAGAAGTGTGTGTGCCTGGGGCCCGTTCTTCTAGCGGTGTAGTAATAGCCATATACTACCACTACTACTATTGCTACTACTGCTATTTAACGAGTATTATTCCCATCTACTCTATATGGATGGAGGACTTGTTCCAAGCTGGTCATATGTATAGGGTAATATAATATTGCATCTTGTAGAGTCCCGTCCTTTTCCTTTCCTTTCAAACACACTTGTATCGACCATAATCATCATCACTTTCATCACCCATGCTAAAAAATCTCATCTTTTTAGCTCTCTGTCCGATTTCATTTGATTTGTCTGCCTCTCTGTCCTTTGTATCATTGTATCTATGTGGAAGACTAAATCGCACATTGAATCTAATAATACTAAATGCTTAGCTATGTTTTGGTAGATTGAACTGTCTTTCTGTTAAACTATATGTAATGTAATGATGTTTTTGGAAAGGTAACTTGTTACACGCACTTTAATTGCTTACTCGATTAGAGGTTCCATTGCTTTTGCTTATCATGAAGATTAGGCTAGGTGGGTAGGACTAGTAATAGTGATACATCAGCAACAGATGTATGAAATTGGCAGAAAATTTAATGAGGAAAGCGAGGAAGAGAAAAGTAAGAATAATAGGCAATCTAGAATTCATTTGTGAATATTGTAGTTGTATGCAAGAAAGTATAGAATACGAAATGTTTTAGGATCATCTAAATCTATACTGACTGACATAATAGCATAGTAGCTTGAGAATTTTGCAAATTGCAATGAGTGCTGTTGTATCGGACTCTTGCTGACTGAATGCATAAAATATCCGAATTCTTGACTGCTTTGTTTTGTTGCGTTTGTTTGAGGCGACTGGCCTCGAGTTTTAACTCTGCAAAGCGCGTTTCATCGGTTTCAACAATACTCTACTCGCAGGTTTTTAACCTTTTCGTGGGAATGTCTTATTTCTGTCCGGTAATTCTAAATAAACATAGGATTTCTCTAAGAAAATGCTTAAACGGCATTAGTACTTTCTCTTGTTGCATCTGGTTTAAATTATATGATCAGTTAGGTTTCCGGAACGTCTTTCCAATGGTCCCAAACGGTACAAGCCAATCCACGTTAAACCCTCCTTACATTTTAAACTTCTACAGGTTTGTAGCTCCTACTGAACAAGCTGTTTCTTGACATTCAGGGGTTTCAATTGAAACTTGTAAACTTTATCTGATATGATATGCGTATTCTTTGAAATTTTACTAGTAAATCCAGTCATTGCAGAAGCTTCTTCAGAAACCACTTCCTACTATTATTGATATAGTGTCAAACTGCTTTCATTATACTTGCACGCTAGTACGGAAAAACCCAAAAGCTTTCCACAACCCATCCTTAATGGAATAAACCCAAAATTACAAAATAACGATGCTTCAAAGGGGAGATTTTTAAAGTTATGCCTAACCACTACTAAGCAGTTAATTAGGAAGTTGTATAATAACTGCTGACCGTTTTACTTCAACTGACCTCTACACAAAGGATAAGAAGCCAAATTTTCGGCTGTGAAGGGTATAACATTAATGCGTTTGCTAGTTACTTTCACTTCTGCTTTCACTAACATTAAAGATTTCATATGTGAATAAAATCAGAATACATTGTGACTAAAAAATTTTTTTTTTAAAGAAAATCAGCACCCTGACGACGCTTTATTTATGTTTCATTCACCATCCTGATAACAATGCAGCGCACACAATGCATTCATTCATGCCACCAAGTTAAGAAGATACGACGATAAACAAATCAGAATTTAGATATAATATTATACGTCTCGAATGAAGAAAGATACGAAATGTTTGAGTGTACAGCTTATTGCATGACATCGAACACTTTTAAGACGATATAAAAGCTTAAAATTCCACTAGTTGACGCGAGTTACGTTTTCGAAGTATTAAGTTTTTAAGTTTCATAGTTTTAGAGTTTTAAGAGTTCCGCTAACGAAACATAGACTCAGTTGCACGTTCCAAATCCCAGTTGTGAGCAGCCAAAGTAGCCCTAGCCATATTTTCATCTACACCCATGTCTACCATCCTACGCGTGCGAGTTTCATATTCCAGCTTTCGGTTGGGACCTAAAGAAACGTTAATTCAAAGAATTACACCTGCATTTTATGAGACTGTACACTTGCATTAAAAACTATGTCGTATTTATTAGGCACTTCACAAGAATTTGCGATACTTACCTCCAGCATAAACGGCAGTCCAATGTTGAGCTGTATTTTTGAATATAGCAGGACTCTCTTTGTATTGGCGAGCGACGACCGCATCCTGAGGATCATCTGGTTCAGCTGCGGCTAATAGTGCTTGCAAAGATAAAAGGACTGTCCGCAGAGTCATTGCTGCAGCCCTTAAAAACAAAAAAAAAACGCCATAATTATATTTACTATAACATTTATTTTATCTTCACATAATTCGGCTGTGATAGTGATAGAATAACAAATAACGTGTAATGTGAGAATGATTTTCATCTTTCTAATTTACGATTGCGTGTTCAACTTCAGTTCTTTTGTTAGCCAAAATTTCTGTTTCGTTCCTTGAAATTCGAAGTTCTATGAAAAAAAAACAACACTGAAACTCCGCTTATTCTGTCTGTTTTGATACGTGAGAGAAAAAACCTAATAAATGGTAAGTGCAGGGCCCGTTAAGTGTCCCTAATAAGGGGCAAGGACTAAAACGTAAATTTTCACTAAGTGGACCAAATTTGAACGCCACATCATTAAGTGAGCAAAAATTCTTAATTGCATGTCATGCAACTAATAATCCTCACTCCATCCAATGTAAAATTTACGTGATATAATATTATGACGTATGATAGAAAAATAGGAATAAAGACTAAAATTACGTATTAATACAACTATATAAAACAAAATACAAGGATAATAAATCTTACCACTGGTCTTTCAAGATATCAAGGCAAATTGCACCGGTAACTGACGAGATGTTTGGATGCCAGATTTTTGTAAGGAATCGCACCTTGAAATTATATTACACATCATTATGCTCATGAACAACCAGCATTTTTATGTATCATATTTATGATGACCACAAAACCACGATTGTGGCCTTTTCATATACAAAATACATAGGTTTACCAAAGGTAAAATATATACCTTTGGAGGGTTAAAAGGGTAAGTCTCGGGCACTATGATCTCCAACTGGAAGTTACCACCTTCGTAAGGGGTATCAGGTGGACCTGCAATCTCTCCTCGAAGCTCTGTCCAGCTATCATTTACCAGCTCAATCCTAATCGCACATTTAGCAACCTAAAAAACCAACGATTTCAGTCATTTAACAACCATTTATTCAACGAACCAAAATCTCATACATTTATAATATTCTTACCTCTTCACTTCTCACCACTTCCTTGAACTCACGTTTGATTCGCTGAGTCGCAATATTAGCCATGATTATAAGTCGTTTTAAAAATTTCTATTTCTGGAAGTTCACGTGTACTCTCCACTTCAACAGTACGTAGGGTAAGTATGAAGTAGTAGTATCACACAACTATAAGCTAAAAAAATATTAGGAACAGACATACAATTGATAGGTAAAAAGCATGAGCTAAATATTGATATAAACTTATAAATTCAATACCAAAGGACACTGCACGGAATACGTTATATTTAGGTTCCAAGAGATTTTCCTCAAAATTTGATACCTAAGAGAATTGACATTGCGATTTTTTTGTTTCCCCGGACTTAAGCTGTAGGTCGCCCCCTTCGACCCCCAGAGGGGTCACAAGGTCACATTATCTTTCCCTCTTGACCCCCATAAAATGGGTAATCAATCGAAAGCTCTTGCTTTGGAGATTCTAAAAAATACCATACTTGACCTTTGTGACCTTAGGGTCATGAGCTATGGCCGCTTCAAAATTGACACAAAATATTCTGATGGCTTGAACTCTATTGTGTTGCACATCATTCAAAAGGTTACGTCATGGGGGTTTCAAAAATGTATCCTACTTGACCCTTGTGACCTTAAGGTCATGTATATGACCGTTTGAAAATTAAGGGGAAATTATTTTGGTTGGTCCCTATCGTGTTGCATATCAATTAAAAGGTCGTATCATGGGGATTCTAAAAATGTATCCCACTTGGCACTTGTGACCTTACAGTCATGACCTTTGACCGTTTTAAAGTTAAGTCAAAGGGAAATGATAGCTGACCCCTATCATGTTGCATATCATTCGAAAGGTCATGTAATGGGAATTCCGAAAAAGTATCACACTTGACCCTTTTGACTTTAGTGCCATGATATATGGCCGTTGGAAAATCGTTATTATTTTCTGTCACAATTTAAACGTTCGTGGGTCATGACTTTAAGGTCACAAGTGACAAATGTGATACGTTTTTGGAATCCCCATGATCTCCAAAGCAAGAGCTTTCGATTGATTACCCATTTTATGGGGGTTAAGAGGGAAAGATAATGTGACCTTGTGACCCCTCTGGGGGTCGAAGGGGGCGACCTACAGCTTAAGTCCGGGGAAACAAAAAAATTGCAATGTCAAGTTCTCTTAGGTATCAAATTTTGAGTAAAATCTCTTGGAACCTAAATATAACGTATTCCGTGCTGTGTCCTTTGTCTCTTACTGGAATTATATAATCTTCTTGATAATCTTGACTGTATTTTTTACTCTTAGATCAAGATCGAAGATAAAATTTGTCGTATTTCTTAAATCTCTTCACTATACCAAAACTATACCTAATAATAGATGCACCTTCTCACTAAGAACTAATATCTACCCTACTTACAACTTACTATTATCTATCATCACAACACTTAATAATTTTCAACACTCACAGAGTGATCCCCAACCTATGAGACTTGTACGTATAATAACGACCTTTTCAGGCAAAATTAGACGCAATAATGATACAGTCTTATTCCTTTGTCCTTTCTTTATAAGTCATAAGTCCACGTGCTCAACACTTTTTCGGACTGAAATCTTCCCCAAAATAAAGTTTCGAATGGAAGAAAGTATCAAAAGAAAAAATACCTTTTCAATTAATTAGCTACTTCAAATGTACACCTGATTGTACTAAATTACATATTACTCAATATTTCTTGACTGTAGACTGGCAAACTAAAAAATCTAATAAGTGCAATACACGTGTGTGTAGAAAAATGAAAGAAAGCTTACATCTAAAAACTGCCCTAAAGCTCACAAAAGCTATTGTGTATTGAAGGAAATATGAAATAAAAACTTGGGAAAACCGAAAAGACCCTCCTACTACTTTCAGTTCCAGTTCACAGTTACTCAACACTCAAGAATGATTGATAGTGTACAGAATCAAGTTATGATTGCAAGGTTCATTTAAAAAGTGACCTTTGACCTTTCATGTCACTCAACTTGTTGAGAACTTTTCCCTCACACCTTCCTTCCCCCTTGTTATTCTCTTTCTGTTCCGTCTTTCCCGTATAGTAAATCTCAGCTGACTTAATCACTGACTAAATTATCCTGTAAATGCAAGCATACTATGACTACCCTACACACCGTCAGACCACCACCACAATGGGTATAACGACTGTCTGGCAGATTTTTCAAAGCGGATATAGAATAGATTTCTTTTTACAGAGTTCACCAGGACACGGGGAGATCACAGATAAAGAAACAAGAAGAGACAGCCACCACATTGAATGAGTAGAAGTGAGTATCCGAGAAGTCGGTGCATCTAACACGGACGGAGGGACGACAAAGTAAGAGACAGGTGACAGTGTCTTATACACATGGAGAGATGGATTTTTTAGTTTTATTTTTAATTTATTTTTACTCTTTTTCTTCCTTGTTGTTTCTTATTCGTTCAGTTGCTTCCCCCTTCTTTACTCTTTCAGTCCAAGTGACTGACTGATTGCTAAAAAACAAGTCAATGGCCACTACTACTACTACTTGGCTCTTTGGAATTTTGCACACATTTTTCCCCAGTCACTTCATTATCCTGCTGAGAATTTCATGAGCATAGAAATGATAGCAGGGGCACTCTGAAATAATTTGAGCTAAAGCATACTTCCTAAAACGGAGAAAAACTAACGCTTTTTCTATTCATACTCTGCATCTGGAATGACTGGAGGATTTGGTTGAAGGGAGCCAAGAAGTGAGAAGCACTTGAACTTTGAACTTTGTAAGAAGTAAGTAGGTGTGTAAAGGTGCATGCGTTGGGATGGTGAGATGATGGATTTTGTTGGGAGAGAAAGTATATAAAGTTTTTTTCAAAGGTATTCCATAACAATGATCGCATCGGGATGAATGAGGCTCGTTGTAAAAGTAAGAGGTTTTTTCATGAGAATGAGAGTGTAAAATGATCTAGAGATAAGGTGACCATCTATCGTTAACCAAAAACGGGTGCATTTTAGCCACACGCACACTTTGTTTGTTCAACTGCACTGCTGTATTTTTCGTTCTACAACCCCTTGATATTATTTCCCGATGTTAAGTACACTTAAAGGTTTTAAAATATCATCCATGTCTTACGCAATAAAATCCAATTAATCCAATACCAATTAGTTACAAGTACAGGCAGATTCGTATGTATTGGTAATTAAATTTTTGTGATTTTGCGATATAATAGGTAATTAAACTAGGTACATTTTAAGTAAACCAAGCTATGCAGCCTTATTATACCGAAACCGGGATGGTTTCGTGGTACTGGGATGGTCGTTTCGTGGGCACCCTATATGGAAGTAGCATCGGATGCGTAGAAAAACTGTTTGAGACTCATGTATACTCGGCCGGAAATAAAGGGAAAGTATGAGATTGCAATTTCTGATAACGATAACTCAAAGAATTTGGCCAAACCGAATTTAATAAAGCGATGTATAGGCCAAGCTTAATGTTTGGAATAAATACCTAGCCAAGGAACAAAGGAAATGCTATTATGGTTTCGAATTGTTCTAAGCATATTTTATTGAAATACATAATATAGCTTCGTTGGTTGCTCTTTTTATGGTTCTGTTATAGCTTGGGAATTAAAGGTGACCATCTTTAATGACTATTGATCTCGGAGAACAAACCGTGACACTTTTAGCATCACCCCTTTTAAATACCGTATTTTATGTACATTTATAAACCCTCTCTGGATTTACTTCCCACTACTACATACTATGGCTAGTTTAGGGGTTGAAAATTGTTTTTCTTAAAATAATAAGTACCCTTGCCTACATTATCTCTCATCGCAGAATAGAACTTCATCCTTTTCAGAGGTCTTCAAATTGTTAATCTAACCACTAAAAAATCTTATACTAACCTGACCAACATTAATTTAAAGAAAGATAAAATATATCTGTGAGTAGTATTAGGAACAATAATATACCATGTGCATTAGTACCTGATGTGATGAGGGGACGCTTATCAGCAGACCCGAGTTTTATTTATGAAGAACCCCCAAAATATATATTTATTTATGATGTAAAAAACCCCGAAATATTGACGTAAAATATTTATTTAATCTTCACTCAATCAGTCAACATCTAGAATTTTTAATATTGTCCTTTAAATTTTCAAATTTCCATAAAAAGTTTTGAAATTTGTACCAAAAAACTGTATTTAAAAAAACAATTACTCGAATTATTTACGTAAATATTTATATTTACGTATTTCATGGAGTATTTAAAATATTGAAGAATATTTTGATGCTATTTAGCTTTATTTTGTCTGAAACATGAAAATCCAAAGTTTCATAGACATCCGTTATGAAATGACGAAGGTCAAAATAAATAAATATCTCGGGTTTGCATCAGGCATCGGCAAATTTTCGGGTCGCCGGAAAAAGGCTACCGGACCCTAAGCAATTAAGAACACAATTTTGAAAAGTACTTCGGCAGGGAACGTACTCACACTCACCACAGTTGCTGCTTATGACACACATGCTTAAAACGTTCTTTTTTTTATAAAAACCTAACTCATGAAACTCAATATCACGGAACATGTAACCTGAATGAAGCTTATTAACTGTACTGCATTGGAATAAGGTGTATGGCACAAATTGATTTGACGGTTTACAAGCATAAAAAAGAAAAATCTGATGGTGAAAAAATCCTGCATTTTAACAACTCTGAATCCCTTTGAAGTATACCTACGTGACTAATATTAATAACCTAAGCATTGCATCATCAATAAAATGATCGAACCTACTAAATAAAATCTGTGAACACCGACATCATACACCCATTATACTCATTTCATCTATTGTACACACATCAATGACAAAAAAGGACAACTTATAATTTGAATGTCTTGAACTGGCAACTGGGCTTCGGGTATCGGGTTTCTTTTGGCTTATATAGGTTTCGACTCGTTGATAGGCATGGGTATTGTGTGTGGGTTTTTATCACAGAATAGAAGAGTAATAATCCATTAACGGATAGCTAGTCTGTGGGTTTTTATATTTTTGAAACCCTCAACCCCACCGGGTTACAAATAGCAAAAATGCATGTACTGTGGGAGCCTGAATGAAGTTCAAGAAGCTTAGCTTTTGCTACCATTAAGTTTCTGTAGAAAAACCTGCGGACTGCATGAGATGTTATTTTAGAAGAGGTGTGATATGTAAATCATTATCAACAAACTATAAATTAGATATGATACACAGAGTAGAATATTATAAAATAATAGGTTTTGCTATAGCTAGCAAGTGGAATGGGAAATCATTCGTCCCGGTTTTCTGACTCCGGCTTATTGGTGTCCTGAAAACGGAACGATTTCAACTAAGCGACCCGGTTTTTTATTGAAATTTTTAAACATACTACTCCGAAAAAAACTGAATTTAAAAAAGTCTTGTTAACTGCAGATATATTGTTTTGGTCAAATGTATGATTTTTGTATTAATATATCATATGTTATGCGGTATTCTAAGCTGCTAACTGTAGCGGTACAGCGATATTCTACATAAATCATGTTGAGAATCTAAAAGATATTTAGTTTAAAAAAATAAAAGCAACTACTCTTCGTTCATTTTGCTAGAAATCTAGCCTGCCCAAAATGGCGTTGTGCTATAGCCAAGTTGCGTTGGTAATGTGACGTCACTAACGAGATTTGGCTATCCCGCACGGCGGTTTTGGGCAGGCTAGATTTCTAGCACAGCGAACGAAGAGTACCTACATTAATTAAAGTACCTAGTACTGCTACAGAACAGGGTTTTTCTTTTTAGGCAAATTTTTAGTTGACCATAATCCTCATAGTATGGAAAGCCATTTTACTTAACTGCGGCGACTATGACTTCACTTTTAACTTTCTAAAATTTCAAAAATTTTCAGTCTCAAGATTACCAATGCAATGGTTGATTCTTGGAATTATAATAGTAAACTTTTGCTACGGCAGCTGGCTCACTCAAACAACTCAAAATCATTATCGTGTACTGCAAAGCTCAGTCAGTTTAAGACTTTTATCTGAAAGCGAAATTGGATTAGGAGGACAGGGTAGAGTATGAAATAATAATTATGAACAGGATGGTTTCGATTAAAGCTGTTTTCAAAAAAAAAACATTCGAAATTGCTTTCGTCAGAAATTCCTAGCGTAAAGGCTTATGGAAATAAAATTTAATTAAAAAATCTACATTATTTAGAAAAAAAAAATAAATGATTAGGGTTTGAATATTTGCACCACATTAGCATTATAGATTCAATGTTATGCTTGTTAAGGCTTTCATTTCCTGTTCACTTATCTTTCACACTAATAATAACGCTTACATAAGTTGATACGGTAATCCTAAAGTTAGTTTTCAGTTTTCTATAGAATTTTGAAAAAGTGATAATTTTTCCAATTTATTGCAAAAGAAGAACATGCATGGTCTGTCTTTATTTTCGTTGCATTATAGCGTCTTGTGAACCCTTTCTTTTCTTCGTCTTATCGTATCAATGTACTCCAGTGAGTTGCACAAATGTTGCTCTAATTATCTAATGAATGCATGTGATTTAATAAGATATGTACAATAAAAATAAAGTTAACTATTCTTAGACAGCGCGTGCTCTTCATTGTAAAGTTATAAAGTAATGTAGTTGTAAAACCTTTAACTCCGTTGAAACTAATGGTATTGATAAATGATTCATCAGTAGGTACTACCTTTTTAGACACATTTACTTTTATTTTTTTTTCCTGTTTTTGGCCCTTGAATCCTCTAGTAAGTTTTAATGAAACAATGTATACTTTAATCATGGGCAAGGATTATAATAATATGTAATTTATTTCAAGCTTTCAAACAAGAATCAGGGCAAGAACAGAGGGAGGCATCAATAAGTTTTAATCAATCAATCAATTGATTGAATGATTGTTTTGCCCTTTGCCTGCATTGTAAATTGTAATTGTCACTCCTTTATACTCCAAGCCTATGCAATATAAGTTAAACATTTTTAGATTAATTATACGCAACAAAAGTTTAAAAAAATAATTATTAGTTTAGGACTTTGTTTATGACCTTTTTAACGTGTATCACTGGGTATTTTACTACCCAGTCAGTGGCATTATCATTTTATTTTTGGGTAAGAACCGAGTGGAGATTTAAAGGCTTGAATTTTTTGTTTCTTTGCGTTTTTCTATTTGTATTGTATGTTCAGTCGCTTTATTTAGAAATTCTAGACTACAATAATGAATTAATATCCTGTAACCTGTTAAATATAATTTGTATTTCAGTATCCTATATTATAAGAAATGCTTAGTTTGTTTAGTAACCATTGAACACTTCTGATAAGCACAGTGTCTAGGATAGAAAGGCAAATTATCAGAGGTATCAATATTGTAAATTGTAGGTATTTCGTTTTTAAAATCTCTTTACTCATGTGTAATTGTGTGTAATTTCCAGTTTATTGATTTCCCTCTATTCTTATACAGCAAAAAATTCTTCTATTAGCACAAAATTTTGTCTTAACCAGAATCGTATTACTTGTTTGTTAAAAGAAAAAACGAAAAAGTACTATCCTAAAAAATCAAAATTTTTCTTTTCAAAATTTTTATTTCATATAAAATTTACAAGCCTTAAATTTCCTTTTATCATTACACATTATCACTAATCAACACCCAAAATACTCCATTTAAAAAATTGATTGATTGTCAACTGGTGCAATAGTACCAAGTAATTTTTAATAATGTTAGGTAGAATAAAAAAAAAAGCCCACAGTCAACCAAGAAAAAAACGCCCGACTATCTAATGTTAACCATCTATTATCGTCTAAACTATTTAAATATATTGTTTTCATCATGTTATTATATGCGTCTTATAAAAAGGGGCGTCTTATGCAATATTTTTGGATGCGTTTTAGTAAAAAAAAGAGCACTGCGTCTTATGAAACGGGGCGTCGTAAGGTCCGGAATTTAGGGTAGATTTAAAAAAAAATCTTTCACGACTGACCATACACACAAAATTCGTATAGGGATACACAAAGTTCGAAATTCTTAAAAGCCGTAACCTAGATTGATTCCAAAATACTTAATACTACTAAATTCACCTATTCAACACACGGAAGCAACACGGAAGCAACCTGAGGATTGAAAGAAAAACCCTTGCACTTATGTCCTGAAATTATGCATATGGATGGTTTCTAACGAAAGAAGAATATATCGGAGTTTTCATGCAGTTATGTGTTATTATAAAAGCAGTTTTCTCTTCCTTAAAAGAGTACCGGTGAGCAGAAGTGAAAACATTTTTTGCATGGAAGAGATCCATATTATTTGTATGGATGATGAGTATTCGTGGCTTGAAGAAAACATGTTGCGAAAGCCATATGTAACTTGTAGCGTTTCATGGACTCTTATGAACAAAGCATAAATTACATAAAATAGGATGTTGGAGAGATTTACGCAACAGTACCCACCACCCTCAATCATCCGATCATCCCCTTTACTTTCTCCTGTCCTATACGGCCGTGGCCGTGAAAAGGAAGTAATTTCCACAGCTTTTAGAGGAGAAAGCGGGCATATGGGCCATTCACAAGATAGAAAATGCTTTCTCCCATCCGTTTAATGATGTAACTTCTCAATAGAATTTATTAATGCCCGTTTTCCGAGTTTAGTCGATTCCAAGGATAAAAAAGAATAGGAAGAATAAAGAAGTGAGTCTTGGAAGCCTCTCTGGAATATCTGGATTCAAAATGACAGTGCAAAGTTGCCAATTCGAGTTAGGAGCTTTGATTAGAGATTCCAGTTATAAAAGTTTATCCTACTAACTCATTTCAATTCCATAGTCAATGTCACCAGCGGACAAACTGCCTCCAGCTTTGATATTAAATAGATGAATATAAATAAAAGTCTACTTTACAATTTACCCTTCTTTAACCTACATTTTCATCTTACACTTCTATATAACAACATTTCCCGTGTGCCTCGTATTATTTTTTAGCTCACCAATCTAAATTAAAAACCAATATTTATTAAATAAAAAGGTACACTCGATTTCAAGGCTACAAAAGCTTTCTTGATGTTCTCAAGTGAATTTTTTTTGAATTTTTTTTAAAGATTAGCAGCCAAGCATTTGAATCCTTTTACTCTAAACCTTAAATTAAAATTTAACTTTTAATCAAACGCTTCTACAGTAAAGATTTACTGAAGGCTATGAAGTGCTTTAAAGAAGAATCAGATTTAGACTGATCGAAATTTTTCCATCTTAACAAGCCATGAATAATACTCCAAGCTTAGGAGATAGGACCACTACTAATTTTGGTTGTGGGAACTGGTACAAGATCTAAGAAATCGCTATAAATTAGCGGTTTATAAGCTTTAGCTTATCCGTAACTCTTACAACATTTTAACTTGACGTTCAAATTAGGATGGGACGTCACAGGAGAAGTCATCCTTCTTACAATAATGGTACTCGTATTATATTTTGTTATTGTATTTTTATTTTTATGGGCAAAATAACAAATTATGTAGTTTTGTTATTTTACTGTCACCAGGTAAGAAATTAAGATAGTATCTATACCGTTGGTGTATAAATCCAAAATTGTCATTGGAATTTTAAAGGTTTTATAAATTAGTTGAAAGGCTTGTAATTCCAAAACGTTCTCTCAAAGTTTTACATCTTTAGATAAATATGCTAAAATTTCAAGATTTGAGTTTGCATAATATTTTGTTTTGTGCATTTGAAATTAAATTACTTTTTGAACTTAACGTTTTAATTTACAAGAATAGTTCGAAATACAACTTTTTCTATCAATTTGTTTAGTTTTTTTGTAGTCATCTATTCATTATTTATAACATTATAACTATTATGGTAAGATCCCTTCATTTAAAAAATCAGGCCATTCTTCAAGCAAATATTTTGTCTTTGAGTGCTTTTTTGCCATATGAACAAAAGGCACATATAATACTGTTCCTTCATTATCTTATTCGAATTTTACATCATTGCATGACATTAGTATTTTTTTTCTTCTATTTTGTGAAAACTACATAAATCACTGCTCAGAATTTTTCAAACCATGAGATAGCACATACGTAATCCGACAGACAATAATGCTCTCATCGTATCCACTACAATGGGCTAAAAAGACTTGAATGTCCATTATTTATCCTAACATTTAGTAGTTATTTATTGTACAGGTCTTTTAATTCAATAGAAATCAAAGGTTTTGAACATAAATGTATATTGTAATAATGTAGATGACAGAGATTCGCAATCAGCCCAAAGTTTGCCAGGGCATACAGTAATCAGTGGGAGGTCGATCGAAGTGAATTGCTTTGGAAGTATGAGCTACGGTGGAAGTACAAAGAGATCCGAATCATCAGCGTCCAGGAGATCTTTGTAAGCATGTCATTTTTTAAACTACTGTATTATTTCGAAAGTCTTTTGGAGTTCATTATTCTTCTTTCGATACTGTAGACAGAAAATTAAAGTGTAGCTTTTCAAGCAGCCCTTAAATGTTAGAGGCAAAAAACGAAGTCAGTTCTAGTATATTGTGGGTACTAATATTCTAATAAGGTTTTAACTTTTAAACATCATAAGAATAATACTCAAAAGAATCTTCATTGTACTCTTACGCGTTCACATGTACATCTACATATGAAACTTACACCTGGAATGCTCTTCCTTACGGTTTCGGGTTCTTCTTATCTTCAGTTCTCCGTTTCTAATATGTAGAAATGTCACTGGTGGAAGACTATATAATATTTAGTCTGTATTGAACTAAACGGAAAATGACAATCAACGACCCGTTTTTTTTACCCTCCGGGTAAATAATGTTTGTGAGTGACGGTAAAACTACAATAATCATTCTTCGTTGATTCTTGAGCACTTCATAAGTCCACTAGTACTAGTGATTGGATTATTTAATGTTTTAGATTTCAATTAAATTTTATTATAACATTATAAAATGATGGGATAGGGATATGGATACAATGGAAGATGGAGGCGATGATAGAGACGAATCGAAAAGAAGATCCAGAAACCTTTCAGAAAAGAAACGTCGGGACCAGTTTAATATCCTCATTAACGAGTTGTGTTCCATGGTATCTAACTCACCACGAAAAATGGATAAGTCAACTGTCCTTAAGGCTACTATAGCCTTTCTGAAAGCCCATAATGGTGTGAAATATAGCTGATGATAAGCAATTATTTTCATATAAAATTCAATCCCTTTTAATTATAAATAAGTTTAAATTTTAGTACCTTTCATTTATGGTTTTGTAGAATTGTCAGTTCAGTCCCAGGTTAAAGAGACTCGAGAGGATTGGAAACCGTCGTTTCTTTCAAATGAAGAGTTTACACATTTAATGCTAGAGGTATTTTTAAAAAAAGCATTGATTGAATCTGATTAGCAAAAAGCTAATCAAATCCAAAATCTTATCTACAAGTTTTAAAACATGTTTACAAAACGAAATATTGATTTCTTAGTCCTTGGATGGTTTCATCATTGTCATTTCGAGCACTGGAAAAATTCTTTATCTTTCGGAAAGCATTACTTCCCTCCTTGGCCACCTTAGTGTGAGTTTAACATCACGACATAATAATTTTTTAAAGATAGACTTTCATGAGAGTAAATTTGAAAGTGAAAATATCTTTGCAGACTGATCTGGTCAATGGTACAATCTATGATTACGTGGCTTCGGATGACCGGTCTGAGTTACATAATCTTCTTAATAGTTCTGTCGATGACAAAGGTAGAAACAGTGTTTCAATGGTACTGAATTTCAAATTGGGTGGTTTTGGAATTAGCGAAGAAAATCAAAAGCATCAATTAGTAAGGGTTGTTGGATATTTTAAAACATGGATCTCATCAGACTGTAAGTTGCTGAAACATATCATTTCATACTCGGAATAAGTCAAAGATTATATTTTTTCAAGATTGAAATTATTTAATTAAGCTTCAATTATTCATTAAAATTTTAGGTGGAGGCGGAAGTGAAACTAATACAGAAAAAAGTGAAGGTGAATTCTCAGAGTCAAACGATTCTTCTGGGACTAATTATGCTCTTATTGCAACCGGAAGATTAATTGACTCTGACCTTTTACGAGAAATGTCTGTGGTGGTCGACACAGCCAAAAATGAGTTTTCATCTCGACACTCCTTAGAGTGGAAATTCCTATTCCTAGATCACAGAGCTCCGCCTATAATAGGGTATTTACCCTTTGAAGTTCTTGGTACTTCTGGTTATGATTATTATCATGCAGAAGATCTAGAGAAAGTGGCTACTTGTCACGAAGCTCGTAAGTTGTGAGCCTTTGTTAAAAATATTTTTTTTATTTTCGCTTACAAATGTAATTTTTAAATCCAAATGGTATTCTTTGCTATATTAGTAATGCAGAAAGGAGAAGGGACTTCCTGTTACTATAGGTTTTTAACAAAAGGTCAGCAATGGATCTGGCTACAAACGAGATTTTACATAACTTATCATCAATGGAACTCAAAGCCAGAGTTTATTGTTTGTACTCATAGGGTGGTTAGGTAATAAGGTTTTTTATGCAGATTCTAGAAATTATATTAAATCGGATTGAATTTAAAATTTTACAATATTAATGTTTTTCAGTTATGCTGATGTCATGAAAGAACTAAGGGGAGAGTTGACATCCCACTCTCCAAGATTGGGACCTTCCTTTCCCAAACAACCCAAATTAGAAAGAAAATCGCACTCATCTTCTTTTCCCATGAAAGCTTTCAGCAAACAAAAAAAAGTAAATGGGCATAATATCATAGTTGTTAATTTCAACTGTGCAACATCTACGGTTTATCAAGCCATAATGATCCCTAACTACTTCAGCTTTTTATCATTGTTCCAACCTATAATTATTTCAAAGTCGAGTTTCGCATAATATATGTGAAGCAAATTTCGTACAGAATTTTTTTTGGAAAAGTAAAGTCCCTGGTGTTTAAGATATATTATAAACATATATATGTTGGAACATTTTGATATAATTTGTAGGGGAACATGAGCTACGGTTGTGTGGGATCAAAACGAGCCAGTTTCATGAGAAAATTGGACTTACCTCCTAAATTCGTATCAGCGTTGTCAACTACGAATTCTGTTCTGTTGCAGCCCCTAAAGACTCAATCTATTGGGACACCGCATGTGACATTTGCTGATTCACCAACGTCAATTTGCGCCCAGCCGCTGAGCACTACCGTCACTGTTGCCCTTCATCCCCAGATGTCTCAATTCGTTCAACCCCAATTAGCAGTACAGCCGGCGCAACCTCCAACTGTAGCGGTTCCAATTGCCACCTTCCATCCCAACCCTCTTCCTCAAAATCAAGCTTTTGCGATTTCAAACTCGACAGGGATTCATGGAATAGGTCCAGGTGCACCTTTAAATATACCACAAGGTACAAAGAATTCAAGTATTACCAATTGACAGACGATTATTCAAAATTCATGGTTGAATGGTTGTAAAATCCCAACTTTCAATGAATTATTTCTTTTCTTAGGTCACCAATTAGTGGCGTCTTCCCAGTGTGTTATTCAAGAGCAACTGCTTATGAAGCATGCTGAACTTCAGAGACAAATAATTCAGCAACAGGAAGAGCTAAGACGAGTTTCCGAGCAGCTTCTAATGGCCCAATGTGGGTTCATCCCCAGCGATGCATCGATTATCATACCTCAGCAACCGGTTCCGCCGCCACATCATACTCCCGAAGAAACTCCATCAAACTCAGTTCATCTGCAGCAAGTACAATAAACGTAGTTATCGGTACTAAGTAGGATTAGGTAAAGGCACAGAGCTGGCGCATTTCTTCTATTTTGTGTAAAAAGAAACAACGAGTGTTTTCATCAGGTTTTAATTATCAATCGAACAGTATCAGTTTTAATTCCTATTATAAAATTATCTTCTTAAATTCAATTTCAATAATGTGAATATAATAGAGCAGCTATTTCAAGACTCGAACGAATCAACGGGTCATCGGTCACATCTACTAATATACTACCTACAACCATCGAGCTTTAAGATATCAAGTTTTTATTGAAGCTCGATAGACTTCATTACGACAAAGTAATTAAAACTCCTCAACGAATACAAAGACTATTTGAGGAAATGGTGCTAAATTGATTTCCATGTAACATTCTAACGTTCATCCTCTAGGGACCTTAAATTCAGATTTATACTACGAAATTTATCATCTATTCTTCAATGATGAAATTTGAGTTTCTGACATCAGAAGTATGACACACTTTCACATGTAATATCCTTTCAGTTAACATTGATCTCAAAAGTTAGTTACTATTATCTGTTTCATTTATCCGTGCAACATATTATTCCGATTTTTTAAGTTTTTTGAAGTAATCAGTTGCACGATGATAGCTAGAATGATGTGCAATTGACAGATTAAATAGCAGGTTCATTGCATTAAAACAGTAAATGTTGATATGTAAATGTAAGCAGGGGCGAAAAATGTACATACGTACGTACTATACTACGACCTACCTCATACTCGTGAATGTCCTGCTCGTGACAAAATAGCTTACCCAGTTTCAGGTCCGACTTTTCCAAATATTCCAAGTATTTGGAAAATTTAGAAAATTTAGAAAATTCTCAATTTCCTTTGAAAAATCCTTCAATTGTTGCTGCGTGCATATAAAAGTGTCATGATTGTTCCGAAATCAGATTCAATTTTTGCCGACAGATTATATTACTATATGAAAATTCTCTATTTCAAATGGAAAATACCCAGAAAGCCGGGATCAGTTCAGAAATACCTAGTATACTTATATTTAGAGCTTTCCGAGGACACAAACGAGCTTCTCAATCAATCAAGACGAATATATGATACTCTTCCGTAACTTGGTTTCATCATTTTTCGTTTATAAGATTAAAAATTAAAACAATTGTAACAAAAAATTAGTTCTCATATCATCGACCTTTTCCTATCAGGTGTGAAGGACTGTTGATTCCGTAAAATAATGTACCCCAAACCCAAATAAAAATAAGTAGCTTGAATTTTCAGTCTTTATCGATTTTTAGTAGTTCTCACAAGAAAACACAGTCGACTCAAATTCAGTTCAGACGTCGATGGTTGTCTTTGTAATTTCATTTCTTCACATTCTGTGATCCCAGAAAATGGTTTGACGGTTTGAGCTACAAATAGATGACCAACGTTAACTTTTTGAAATTGAATAAAATAATTTTTTGTTATGTATGAATACGAAAAATAAAAACACTATCTCTTTTTATGAATACCTTCATAAATTGATTGTATCATTAGTAGATAGTCAACTTTTTCACAAGTTACCTACCTACCCACCTGCTAAAGATTATTCAAAACTTAAGTGAAAAAAAAATCATGTAATCATCATGCTAAAACTCTAAAATGACTGCCAGATATGAAACCAATATCTTCATTTGCAAGATAATGAAATGAAGAAAAGGCACTCATCATTTTTATATTTATGATACATTATATTATATGCATTGTGTAAAAATTGCAAATTATCATGTAGATATTGACTTTATTTCACTTAATTCATCGCAAAAATCTAAAATGCTCGCATGAAGATGGATAAATAAAATACAAAACAAAGGCTAAAAAATTTATGTTTCAATTCTAAAGATAAGTTGGCAGTATTTGTAGGAAATTTTATTTAACCCTTACTATATAGAGATTTCTTACACAATTTCACGCATTTAACAATAGCAAGAAAATTAAATTAGAGAGATTTACATCTGTCTGTGAACCTTCTTAAATTGTGCTATCTTCTGATCAGTTAGACAGAACACAACACGGTCAAATATAGTTCAACTAATTCGAACTTTAACTTTTCATTCGAACCTCCACACAGGGCACACCTACTGTGTAGTGTGAGCCTGCTGAAGCATCAATCAACAAACGATTTTCAATGCCTTAGTCTACAGACACTTGTAGATATCTATTTCGTACATGTCCAAAAGTCTAATCTATTATGATTGCTATTTTATTAAAACTTAGTAGCAACAGAACAGACGCGTAAGTAAAATTTTAGCAGACTCTTCAGTAAAATAAATTTCATTAGCTATAAAACGTTGACATTATATAGGATAATTTATCCACTCACAAAATCTTGCTTTCTCTAATTGTCTAAGCTTACAGCATTCATCTAACTTGTTTGTGTTTCTTATTGGGATCGCAAACTGTTTGTCTCTGAGATTTCGACTGAATTACAAAGAGTTTCATAAATTCTGTGTGGCTAATTTAACTTAGATTTCTTATCAACCTTTTCATTTCAATTGATAATGGTATACAAATCGAATCAAAGGTTATTAGTACTTATATTAATAACTAGTATAGACTTCTTTGAGATTTTTGAAAGCACTGAAATTGTGTCGCAACGCGAAGAACTATTTTTTTAAGTTTTCACAATAACGAAATCTAAGCAGATTTTTAATAAAACAGGTCGTGTACGTGTATTTCAATAAATTACATACACAATGACAAAGACAAAATCTTGTACAGCATTTCGATTTTTAGGATAAGTCGTTTCTCCTAGAAAAGTTTTGTTGATAACCCATAAGCTTATCATATTTTCCCAATCTATAAGATTGTGTTCATTTGAAAAATAGAAGGTAAATATCTGTTAGGCCGTATATATAGTTTCAAGACTGGGGAGTTAAACCGACTCAGGTTAGGTAATGTTTTTGATTATCGTTTAAGCATTCATGGCCAATTTAGCGGTTATTAAAATGATTAGAATAAATGGTCCTAAAAATCTTAATGCTGTACAACATCTTTCACAGCACAATTTTTTACAGTTCAACACCAAATTAACTGACGACCTCAATACTAAACTAGTCTTATGTTTTAAGATTGCTAAGATCGGACCTTTATTAGAGGCTTACAAACCAGTGAAGAAGGTGAAACATCTATCATAGTAATTTCTTGGTTTTTTTCGGTTTTAGCATTTCAGAATTTATCGGTGTTTTGTGAACTCTCCATGAATAAGATGAATCTACTGTAAATACGACGTCTATATTAATACTTGGGTACAAAATACTAAATAAACACGCAACTATAATTTTAAGCATAAATCTTTCAGTGGTCAAGCAAGGAATGAGTCATTTAACACTAACGGTGTGATAAATATATATCTTTATATATATAATTACATTACATTTATATAATATAATAGATAGTTTTCGATCTAGTAACTTTATCAGTCCTCAGATATCCTGTGGCAGCCAGAGCCATATTATTTTCAATTAATCCACTGTAAAAATGGAACTTGCACACTTTTTTTATCTTACATACTTCAAAATTAAGACAGCACTAGAACGAATGTTAACATCATTCATCGGACTGGATAATTAGCGTAAGGCATCCGGCGCAATAATTTCCACCATACAGTTCTACTCACAGACTAGCAATCCGTTTCTTGTGGACTTCCGTTTCTACAAGAAACACGGATAGCTAGTCTGTGAGTTCTACTAACTCTCTTTTACCATAAACCCATTAAAGTAATCCCAAAACTCCTTCACTGTAAGTTTCATTCCCGCACAAGTACCATCAGCATCACCAGTACCACTTTCTAAAAAGTGACACACTACCTAATCTTAATCTGCTGAACAGTTAACTGATTTCCATCAATGCTAATTTCATGTTAACTGCTTAAAGGAATTGTTTTATATATTATATAGAAAACAAGAGAAACAATTTTTTTGTCTGCCATGGCTAATTAATTAGGTATGTTCATTGGAAAAGTTACTACTTCCATTTCCATCCACTCATAACTCAAATGGTTAAAACTTCAGAATTTCACTTCAACCCAAAATTTCAGCACAGC
Organism: Isotoma decorata; assembly: GCA_034698605.1. NCBI lineage: Eukaryota > Metazoa > Arthropoda > Collembola > Entomobryomorpha > Isotomidae > Isotoma > Isotoma decorata. Next base: position 81,101 of record JAQGBU010000033.1, read on the forward strand.
CTAATTATTAATTCAGAATCTACGGGATTCAATTTGACGACTTAAACAAGCCATTTGGAGGATACATATATATATATATATATATATATATATATAAAATTACTAATGATTGAAATGTCGAATGCCCTACCGGGAATAGCTTCTAAGAACCCGGTCAGTATTTGGGTTTCGATTCATGATATCTTGCATAAAATGGTAACGGCGATCTAGCCTAAAGTATCCCCGACAATCAAAAAAAATTATATAACCATCCAAAGTTATCTAACAGAATGTTACCGCTTTTGCATCTGATATCCTGTAACATTTATCAGGGATTGTATCCATTATTACATACTTATAAAGTTACCCCAAAACCACGAAAAGTAAGATAATGCCTGATATCTGCTTTGTCTGATCTGATACAATATTGATTTATTGAAATGAATTAAAAAATACAATACCTATGATCCGCTACTCAAAAATAAAATGTGTTCTCCAACAAATATATTATTATTGCTGCATAACATGTTCACCCTTTGCAAAATTGGATACCTCCTTTTCAGTTTCAGATCAATTCTGGGAACTAATCAGACATATATATTACCTCATGAGTGTTTCACACACGAGCCTCAAGGTTTTAGCGTAAACCTTCTTTGCATGACTGTAAATGGTCATATAGATTGGAACAGAAGTAAGTGTTTCGGTTGATCATTATAATTCTATTGAGGTTAAATACTCATAAGGAAGACTTAGCACTGGACGCCAGTAGAAATGACATAATAATTGTTAAAAACAAGCAGCACTAACCCTAAGAAAGCAAAGCGAATGAAGACTGAATGTGAAACTATTTTTGCATAGAACCCATAATATCTGGAATATCCCAGTAAAACCTTTTCTTGTACAATTGTAAGTAACTTCAGATTTTCAGACATTTCAAAAATTCAGGTGGAGCTTAGCCATTTCTAGTAATTGCTAGTTTACCTTAATTGCCCAATGTGTCCCTGATCAGAGACAAAAGGCAACATTACAGTCAATTCCTTATCACCTATTACTGTACTGAATGAATCATCACCAACACCACTATACCTTCTCATATGTTGAAAAGTAAGTGAGCTAACCCTCCTTTCATTCATATGAAATTCATATTTGTAAATTTCGAAACCCAAGCTTTTTTGAAGTATCAGCTTGTAATCACTAGGGTAAAACTATAAATTCTATTGTAGTGTACCATTATACTAACGAAGTAAATTTTATATTCCCAGAATAAGGTATTTATGAATGTTTCACGACAATAACTCCTGGGCGATGCTGTTGTTGAACGTGGCAACTGGAAGAAGATGAAGCCTGGTTCGTAAAGGGCGAAGGACTCCTCGAAAGTGGTCGAAATTCTAAGTTCATCGGTTGCTCTTCGACAACTTCAACAGTACGAGACACGGAATTAAGCATATTTAGGTGTTTCATAGGTGCTCCTGAAGGATTGCCAGCCATATTGGGAGAAGATGCGACAATAAAAGCAGTTCCCATCGGTAAGGCCTGACAAGAGGTTGAGGATAAGGTAGCAGTAAGAGCAAGCGGCACTTCGACTACTGTCTGAGAATTATTTGGTGAACCGTTGGAAGAGGAGCAAACTTCCATAGCTCGAGGTGACGCTGAAGGTGGTGATGATGAAGGTGTAGAATTATTCCTGTCATCTGAAAATAAGTGATCCCCTTCCAAATGTCTAATAGCTTCGACAATTGTCTCCAAATTATTTCTTACTGTGTAGCATCTGAAAATAAAACAAGTATTTTGATTACAAAATAAGCCTATGTCGATATCTAAAGACCTACAGCAAATTGGGTTCAAGATTAAGTACCTAGGAGTTTCTTCATGAATTATTCTTCCGGGTGTAGGTGCCGGATGAAAAGGTATAGGTTCGATTTCTTCAACAACCTGAACCTGAACCCTGTTTTAATAAACAATGTTTCATTCAGTATGAGAATATATTTGTTTTGAAATACAGATTTCCTTTTTATTTTTTTTTGTTGCGAAAATATGGTTAAAAAATATTACCTTTCTTGTTCTTGTTTGATAATAGGGTATAATTGCTGCTGCTGCGTTTGGTGCTGCTGGTGCTGTTGCTGTGTTAAGATACTTATGTGCTCTTCAAGCGCTATTCTATGTCTTTTCTCTCTTTCTAAAGCTAACCTCAGTTCCATGGATTCCCGTCTCAATTCCGTTATTTCACTTCTGATCTCGTCACTATTAACACTATGTTCGGGAGACATACTACCTATTCCTTCGTCAGCAGATTCAAGTGCACCTGTCCCATCAAAATAATAAGTGTTGAAAGATTTCAAGATAAAAAAAGACGATAAAATTGAAATTCAGTATTTACCATCCATAGTCTTTCGTCTCTTCGCCATACAAGCAGGTGTCTCAGTTGCAGGTGACTGAGGAGAAGAATAGTTCGTATTTACATTATTATTACCCCCACCCTCAGTAGATATCATACGTTTTAGCTGATTATTGTAAGTCACCAATTTATTTTTTTCCTGCATTAGCTGGCATATATAATCAGATGTTTGCTGCAGAATTGCCGCCTGAAACGGTGAGAAAACCAAAAAATGAATAAGTAAGTAAGTACACACTCTGAAATGAATGGCTTGAAGCAATAAAAATTCCCTCTTGCAACTTCGAATAGCCCGAGCCAGGTGTGCCATTTTTCATTATAGTACCATATTCAAGCTTTAAACGATGATTTCGAAAAACTACTGTGAAACATTCAGACCTATCATCCTGTATTTAATGGATGGACTTGACTTTGCTCTTACTTAAGCACCTTATTTCTCTAGTTAAAATGTTAAATCAATCGGAATTTGTGCCGTGAGCATTCGTTTGACGAGCAGACCGGTTAAATTGAAATAGCATACGCCATGCTTGGACTTAGCCATCTCTTGAAATAGACTGTTTGCTAGTATTTTTATTTAAATGTGATTAAGTTCAATCCTTTGAAGAGAACTCACAACTTATCAGATACGAGCTGGCTCGTCGCGTGACTTCTCTGTTACGTACATACTAACCACCAAACAAACTGGTGAGGACGTATTCATTGCCGTATTCTGGGTTTTCAACTGACTTTTGGACAACGTGTAGCATAGATAGATGAACATACTAGACACTAGAGTATGTTGAAAATTTAAAAATGTCGTACTTGCCGAATTGTTCAAATTAGAACCCTGGACTAAATATTTGCAAAGTTTATAAAGACGACGATTTCTTAAGCTTACTTGTACGCAAACTAATAATTACCAGAGAGAAACTCACGTTGGGTTTTAGGTTAGCTTTCTACAAAAAAAAAAGTTTAACACTTAATCACAAACTGGTCCGTTAGTGGCGAAAAATATTTTAATTTTTTGTTAAATGTTTACTGTTTATGCTTATCTGTTTTGTACATTTAGTATACGTCAATGATTAAAAACGTATTTGAAATTGTACGTTCAAATTTTAAAATATATTTTATATTGTAAAATATAATTAGGGTTAAAATGATATTCGAAGTCTCGGGAGAGTTAATGTTTCAACCCTCCAAAAATTAAATGGCTTTATTCCGAGCGGATTTACAGTTTAATATCATATTTCATAATTAAGTTATTAAACTCTCAGATTTTCATTCACAAAATTCAAAAAAACACTTCCACCCTTTGTGCTTTGGGTAAAGTTTTGGGTAAATATAAAGTGTTTAAATTATTTTTACAAAACATGAGTTTTGCTTTGGTAATTATTAATTTGCGTACAAATAAGCTTAAATAATCGTTATCTTTATAAGCTTTGCAAATATTTAGTGGGGGAGTTCTAATTTTAACAATTAGGCAAGTAGGACATTTTTGTATTTTCAACATACTCTAGTGTCTAGTATGTTCATCTACCTATGATAACGCGTTGTCCAAAAAGTCAGTTGAAAACCCAGAATACAACAATGAATGTCTTCACCAGTTTGTTTGGTGGTTAGTATGTACGCAACAGAGAAGTCACGCGACGAGCCAGCTCGTCTCTGATAAGTTGTGATGTGAGTTTGTGAGTACTCAAAGGATTGAACTTAATCACATTAAATAAAAATACTGGCAAACGGTCTATTTCGAGAGATGGCTAAGACCAAGCGTGGTATATGGCATACGCCCTGGCTCGGGCAAAAACGACATACAGGTGGTACACCTGAATGACTAGTAGTAAATATGTATACTAAATCAAATTTACACAAGCAAAAATGTACTTCTACAAAATATCCATTTTTACTTTGCTTAATTTTTCCCCTTCATGGTTAGGTAAGAGATTCCTCAACCCGGCAAACCCAGCATTAATGCTTTGCATTCTTCTCCTTTCATTTGAGTTTGCGATTTCTCGTCGTATTTTTTTATCGTTTTCCATGCCCCTTCTTCAATTATAAAAAGCTTCCAGTGACTATTCAGTAAAGGTGAACTACTTATTTAAGTATGATGCAGAGAATACTATTTAAGTACAACGGTACAAAAACATTAATTGTATCCGCTTCGGTTTTTCTCGTTTTTTTCTCTTCTTCCTAGTCGACTCGAATTCTTCAAGCCAATTACACATATATTCAAATATTATTGTGCTTCTTATTCCTTTTTGTGGCTGTCATCTGTATTTATTGTGCATGGCACTGCAAAATATAAAACAAATAATTTGGTTAAATTATAACGCAATTAGAAAATAATTAAATCTTACATAGTATGTATTAGCACAAAAATTTCTAAAAAGTTTGATACCACGGGCATGACCCTCAATAAATCAAATTATACTCTTGATCAAAACATACTCCATCGACATATGCAACATATTCCGTCAAATAATAGTATAAAACATCTGAATTCCCCTTTACTTATGCATATTTGTGTTGCAATATGTAACAGCTTTCAAGACCATAATAACTTAAAATCAGAGATCTTTACTCTGTGCTGTGTACTCTGCCTAAAACTAGAACAATTTTTATCTATAGGTTAGATACAACCGGTCACCATGCAATTGCGAAATTCCTTTAACTCAAAAGTCAAAAACTCACAAACCTATTCCTAATCACCCCCAAACTTATTAATTAATCTCAGTCATATTTATCTATAGAAAAGTGTAGTCAAAAATGAAAAACATCAAACTCAAAATATAAAAATTATTCCCCTCAATCCAATGCCCTGCTTGCTACCATACACCATATGATATGAACTAAAACGATAAGCCGAAGCCGGTTTTACCTAATCTATTTTTGATTTTGTATCTGTAAATTGAAGCATTGCCAACCAGCAGAGGAGCACATAGTCAAAGTCAGCTTGGACAGAATTAACATGAATGAATTTTAACAAAAATCAAGCTAATTTTGTATCTAAAGACGGCTTATAATAATTCACGGTTAATTTGATAAATTTACATCCCTTTCCTCATGTGTATCTCATTCATAAACAATTTTTTTTAGTAAACTATCAACTACATATTCCAATTTGCTTAGAATATCATTAGATTAGATGGGAACATGGGATTATTTCTGTTTTAGTGGATTATATCGTGGAGGCTGAATAATATTACTTTTAACGATGTTAACGGCGTGGGGTAGAATGGAAGCCACATTTTAACAAGAAAAGAAACTATAAAGCCAAGCACTTTTAGATGGTGATCATCCCTATCTATCTTGATACATTCACAGGATACGAAGACATACTGCTTTACTCCACACACGGCCTACTCCATACTCCCTACTACACACACACTATACACAGCTGTCCGACCCAACCGGGCCAGTCAGCTGCTATTGTTCTATTGAAATTATCAAATTTTATATTTTATTTGATATACCAAATCCTGACCTATTTAAATATTTACTTTATAACGTTCCATTCCATATGTCATATGAAAACCCATGGCCAACATTTTTCTAAAAGATACATTCCTGCTGGAAAACATATTAATGCTTTGATAAACTAATAAACTGGAAATGAGAAAAATCCTGACTAATATCTCGATTTTTGGTTCTGGACACCACCCCTTAAATAACGTTACTTCTGAATCAACAGTAGAATAGAATGCCCTTGAAGGAATTCGAAAATTCTGAACACAACGTTAGAAATTTTATAACCTAAGATTAAGAATTCAGCATATTTCTCTCATTTATACGGTACGAGTAAGAAGCGGCATGGTTTTGGGGCCCCCGCCTATATAGTATTTTTTAGTTAAACACAACCTTAAGTTAAAGGCACGAACAGCACTCACGATTTGTATTATTATTATTTTATCTGCCTCTGCCTGCCTGCTCAATGTGCACTGCTAAGGATCCAGAGGACGATATTTAAGGTTGCGTTCAATGGATGCTTCCAATTATTGCTGCAACGGCTCGTGGCGATTTCAATTATTTGAACCGATTTACTATTTACGGAAGTAGCTGAAGATGTTTACTTCAAAGTTTATTAAAATTTTTCAGTCTTAATAATCTTGTTGGTAGCAGGGCTCAGTAAATTTAAGAGGTGATAAGTGAGAGGTGACTTGGCAATAGGAATTCATCACCGATTGATGACTATATGGTATGTCTTGGGTTTGAATACACAATGAAACAACTGCTGATGCTGATGATGGGTCTATCTTCTGTCCGGGCGGCTGGTTAGGGCTACTACTTGCTTGCACCAAACAACGTAAAGCAAACGAACACGAAGCCCAGTCTCTGCTGTTCCGTCCTCCTTCTATATACATTGAAAATAGGATATGAAAAACATCTTAAACGAATAGGATTTCATTGGGATATCTGTGGGCTTTTTCTAAATAGAGGCATAATATTATGTATACCCCGTGCATACTCCATACCACACCAAACCAGACACCAGACGGAACTTCTTTCATATGGCGATGGCGTAACCTATAAATTTCTGTATGCTTTCGTGTTCATCCTAAGTTAGAAGGGAACATATCGTTTAGCGTTTCTTTACAAAAAATCAAGCATTTCGTTGCGTTGTAGAAACCTAGATACACCGCAGCAACTGTTCTCCTAGCCTATCCAATAATAATGTGTAGATGTGCACCTCCACCTTAGACTAAAAATGCACTTGATGCCGCTTTTCTATTACGATTCTTGAGATCGATTCAAAAATTGTGTTCACCTAAGTCTTAGTTATCTTAAAGGATCACTGATTTCAGGTAATTGAATGTTAAGGTAGCCTCATAGCCATATACGATAAATAATGGCTCCTTTATTTATCGTATATGCCTCATAGCTCATGCACTCCTGTCCATGATCATCAGGGTAAACCGAAAAGCAGAAAAACCTATCGTGCCTCACCTAGGAAAAAGCATAATAAAGCAAAGTAATGCCAAATACAAAATACCCCGGTTACTGGGTTTTAGCAGTAAAATACGCTAAAAACAGATACCGCAAAAAAAAATCGAAAAAGTAGAAAGCATAATTTGATCCGACAAAGCATACCAGGGCATAATTTCGCTTTTAAAGAGCATAAAAAGCATAATTCGGAAAAAAAACTTTTCTGAAAAAAGTAAAATTATTAAAATTTCTAAGAAGACAACTTTTTGCAAAAAAATTTTTAGCTAAAAATTATTTCTCAAATTCACAATTTAGTTTGATTTCTTTAGTGTTTTGTAGTGTAAAAAAATTGAATTTTCAAATGAAGTATTACTTGTACTTGTGTATGTCAAAAAGCATAGTACAGCTATATTTGTTACTACAAAAAATGCATAATAGAGCATAATCGGCCAAAAAAGCATATAATTTTTCATGGTAAAGAGCATAATTATAGCGACGGAAAGAGCATTACAGCGGTTACCCTGATGATCATAGATTGGAGAAGCGCTTGACATCGATGATCCGATGCGATGTTGGTATTATAAGCTGGACTTATAAGGTGATGTAATGTGGATTACATTTACATATGATTCCCTTCATCGGATTTAGGGTTGGGTATGCGGCAATATCAGCAGCAGCTGACTTTGACTCATCAAGATGTATCCAAATGAAGTTTTATCAGGATTTTTGAACCAGCCTCAATGTGAATTCTTCTGTTCATTTCATACATTTTAGAATGAATCCTATTATGTCCTTGTTGTAGTAGTAAAGTAGTAACCGTAGTAGTATTGAGAATGGAGTGGAAGGGTTGGTATTATTTCGGCAGTAGTAGTGCATAGTATTGGTAGCGTCGTGTTTTGTGTAGTTTGTAGTTTTTTAGTCGTAAAAAAGCACAAAAAAGAGCTATACTCTGATGAAGATCACCAACAACTTGAGCGCATATATGTATATGACATGTATAAACGATATAAATGCATTGGGATTCGAACATGGACACAAACCATATACGATTTATCGTATATGGACACAAACTGTATGATATCATTCCGAAGACATGCTTCCAACACTTTCCTTTTTTAACCCCCGATCTCAATTCGGTCGGGACTAGCGAGATCGCGACTTCAGAATCAGCAGCTTCATTCAATACAATAATATGCATTTTACACACAGCATTGAATTGCATTACATTGACTATAGAGACATATTATGGTCATATGGTGTCAGAGTCAGATGATAGAAAATTGTAGAAAACCTTCACCCGCATGTCTACCCTAAAACATTCCATGAACTATAAACCAACGCAACCTACTATTCTTGTCGAAAAATTGCCCTTCATTCCTCCGAGAGTCTGGCAGCGTGGTCAAATTTGTTCAATAGTAAAAATTCTAATAGTCTAGTAGTGTAGTTACCTAGATTTCATTTAGGCACTTGCACTCACTTCCCACCATCGCATCATCGTCTTAGGCCTCGGGCACCCAAGTAATGAATTAAAATACCTAGACCAAAACCGACCGAAATTCTAGTACCATTATACATACACCAATACTAATGCATGAATCTTTCAACTAGTTTTGTTTCCTACTCCATAATTAAAGAAAGCTGGTGGAAGGCATTTTTTTCTGTCATCATTCATTGATTATTTGTTAAACGATATTCTACAGCTCGACAACTTATACAAGGATTTTTATCTTTGATGCTACACCCTATTCTTTGTTCTATGACTGCATTTATTATTGGCTTACATTTACATTCATTATGCTTATTAGCTTGCAATTATGAGCATGGCCAACAAAGAAATCAATCAAAGATGCAATTTTGGTACTTGCATTTTGCATATCGATTTGATTAGATGAATTTGAAAGGGATCTAGCACGGAAGGAAAGTTACTTTTAAAGTTTAGGTTCTGATGTATCGTTGTATCTGCAGTTTCTGATCTGATTGAATCAAAGAAAAGATATCATTGAATATCAAAAACGGCTTTACATGAAAGTACGGAAACGGAAAATACTTATTTTAAACAAACTATCTATATGACATACTATTAGGTAGTTTGCAAGACAGAAACGTAAGGATTTATCTAATTTTTCCGTATCTCCGGTACTCTAAGTTTTATGATCGATCACCATAAGATGGATCGTGTTATTGTGTATCCGGGGGTCTTATCGAGTCGCCCATATGACTTTCTCAAGAGATACGACAGCGTTACGGAAATCCTACGTTTATGTTTTGCCGTTTTGCGTACTTTCTATTCTAAACTAACTCTTTTCCGATTGCCCATCATCACTCTACTTACTCGATCATTAAACATGCCTTCAAACTGCAAACGGAATATTCATAATTGTGAATGGATGATCGAAAGTCTAATATCACTCAAATGAGCCACATAATCTTAAACATTTCCAACTTAAAAGCAGCGATGAACCGAGTTACACTTTTAGATTGAACACTTACGATGACTTGATGCTGAAATCGGGATCTGTTTTATTCGCAAGTTTGAGCTCTACTTAATCATATTCCCTGGTTTGAATCCGTACTAGCACTTGTTTGGTCTTCTAGTCTCTTTTTGCTGCAGAGGCAAGCATACTGTTACAAGCAAGCGTGGGTTTGAACCTTAGAAAAGAGGAAAAAGAGTTTAAAGACACGGATGAGTATGGTTTCGAATCGGCAATGCAATGAGGCAAGTAATGATTATAAAATTAATACCTGATGCTGTGGTATTGACTATCTGGCTACTTCCGGCTGCGGCATGGTGAAACGTTAAAGGCGAAATACGAACGAAAGAATACCCCAAAATCTTGACTTATGTGCTACAGAATAACCTGGAACCATATACTTCTTACGTTCTTACCCTTTGATGTTGAGAACAAAGAAACACAATAAAAAGTTTTTCGTATGATTAACGCCCATTATTGTGGTCAAATTAAACTGTTGCAGGAATAGGTTTTCCAGTAGAATGGACGAACCCATATTCCTGTTGTATGCTTCCAGGTGGGAGGGAAGTATACGCAGTGCTTTAGCTACTTAGGATATCAACGTTATCAAAATTATTTAAGCACAACTTCCACTTCGAATGTCTTTGAAGAATGATTACAAATTTCAGATTAATTTCACTATACTAATCGATGAATAAATTCCAGAATTTATCTTTGGGCTTAAGTGTAAAAATGGTTCGAGATGTATTTTATACATCCCGTTACCCACTCACTGCTTAATTGTTTGTCAGCTTATGACGTAAAAAGAACTTATCCATAACCGAAAACCCGTGGCACCCAATCGACATGATTAGACCTTATCAAGTCAAACTATTAGCATCATGGATTTGCTAAATATATGGAGAACACGGGTCCATGTTTCGACATCAAGAATCGACAAATCGACATTTTCTAATGATCGACATACATGAATGTCGACATTTTTAGTGATTAAGCCTACGCGCGATGTCGTGATAAATAGCATGCAGTTTACAATGTCATCAGTCAGAACTCGTAGTATACCTTATGTAAGAAGGCGTTATATCACATCAGCAGTGCATCAGAAAAATGTCAGTTTTATTAACCTGATATTTACAATGAAATTATTACAATTGTATTCACCGATGCAGAAATGATACCGGCAGAAGTTTGAAATAATAACCTAAATAAACCATTATTCAGTAGTATAAGGGAAAAAATGCACTTTGGGAATAATGTTTCAAAATTAGAAAAAAATCCATGATTTACTTCCTTCCACACAACGCAATATATTTCATGACAATGATTTAAATTAAACAATTATCAGAATATTAAGTTTTTAACATGTAACCTATGGATTATTTGACTTTGATGATTTGTCTCACTCTAAGGTAAACCAGAAGATAATATGTATAATTTAAGATAAATTACATAATGTACCGGATGAAACTGGACTGAATTTAAAATTTGACTTCATTTGAATAGACACCAACTTCGAACCCTAATCCAGTTAGACATAGATCCCAACCCAGAGCAACAAGAAAAGAAGGCCAAATCCCATAAAGGAAGCTGCAACAATAGCAATCACAAGTTCTTTGAATAAAGCCCGAGTCTTCTTAGTCGCCGTCACTTCATATACGAAAAACCATGCTGTGAAGAAAATTCCAATCCCCAGAAGTATCAAAGTCAAGTGGGGAAATATAGCTGGGTGAACCGGAGAGACATATCTGGCCATTGATTCAAACTGAACCTGTCAAAAATACAATTTACAAATCTATCACAACTTCACAACACAATTTACTGAAATAACCACTCGAAGTAATATCTTGGCACACCACACATACACCTTCGTGAAACCCCAATATCTCTCTCCCCCCCCCCTACAAAATGTAACACTCGCCACGTTTTGATTTATTTCACAGTCTTGCAGTTAAAAAATATTCAAATTTAAATTGCTATAAATAAAATTATATAAAATTAAGAATTCCCATACAAATTAAGATTTAAAATGTACCATTTTGTACGATGTATGATAGAATAGCGGACGGAGTGGGTGGAATGTAGCTGTTACTTTTTCGCACTAAAGTAAACGAGTTCTTCCTTTAAATCCAGCTAGTTGTTGTTGTTCTAAAACCAAGGTTTCAACTGTCTGTAGCTTTAAGAGATTCAAGTGGTCACCAGGAACTTAAAAGACGTCTCCAGGTCTCCAACCTACAGAATTAATTATACATTTTCAAACATTGTAAAAAACACTAAAGACGCCCGATTTTACATGACCTAAATCAATCCGACTAAAACACACATCCAGCATCACAACACACAAACTTACAAATACAATACACAATAACAAAATAAAATTATAATCAATCATCGATATTTGATATTGTGATATTGTGACACACAAAACCCCCGACTTTGCACTCTTCCTTTAGCAATGAATGCGCATCATTAAAACTTAGTTTTAAATTAATTAGCCTAATTGCCAATTACCAAATTTAACCGTGAACCCTTTGCATTGCAATTGATTGTGTATCTTGTCTTGAATGTGGATTTCACATTGTGGAATGAAGTCTTAAGTCAGACAAGTCAGACTTCACTTTGTCAGAAGTGAATTGCAAATAGTGTATGCATATAATGTCAAATTAACCATGATCCACAATAATTTTTTAAATGTGAAATGAAAAAAATAACTTACGATTCGAAATGTCTTCAAAGTCCTGCCTGAGGTGTCAGTAAGTGGAGGCTTTTAGTTGTCAATTGACTTCAGCAGCAGGTGACTGGAGAACCAAGATATTGGACTGATTGAGAGTAGTGGTAGTAGTGCCTAAAGTGGTTTTCCTTTTGGTGTGTTGGCTGCACAGTTCTGTCAACAATCCTTGTGGCTAACACCGGTTGGTTTCTGGTTGGCTCTATACCACTATGCACAACCCATTCTGATTCCGACTATTTTATGATAAACCATAGTCAACTTGTATCATTCATGGAGAATAATAATCCCTTGCGATAGATGGAAGACCCAACATGCTCTACAATCATCAACTTCCGAATCTCAGGGTCGGGTCTACTAGTCTAATAGGCTAAAACTACAAATAAGGGTTTCCTCAATGCGTCTTACAAAATTATTTGCAAAGGGCAAATGCTAAGGGTGTATTTACAAAGTATTGAATAAGGTGTATATTTTTAAGGACTTTTGTCACGGTTTTAAGGCTCATAAGATTAGAAGCGATGAGGTAGTTAGTTTAGGTCCAACACTTGAAATTTCTTAATGGTTGATTCCCAAGGGGTTTGGGACAAAAGGCTTTTCCAACATGAAAGGAAATAATAATTCCACATCGCAACAATGAAATACCAATTTCATTGTTTTGCATAGTTTTCAATAAAATATACAATTTTATATATATTTTGTCTTATTATTTTATACGTTTTTACTTTAATATATCAGAATCATAAGAAGAATATAAAAAAGGAGAGTATTGACCATGAAATAAAAATTAATTGAAAAAGATGGTCTTTTAGGTTTGTATTAATTAAGTACTCGAAAGTTCATGATTAAACTCAAGACCTAAAGAAGATCACGATTCTGGTAGAAGCAGGCAGGAGAGATAGCCAAACTTTTAGAAAGATTAGACGTATCTGTAGACCCGAAGGATGTTTACAGAAGTTGTCTTGTTCTGCCTTAAGTGTCTCAAAGTGCCCTGGAAGGCTAGAACTCTCGACTAAAAGTCCCCAGCCATATAGTTGTTTTATCAATATGTCTAATCTTAAGAAGAGTATTTATTAATCATTATGTAAATGTATTTATCTAACTTAACTTCACCCTTGCCAATGTAATATACAATGATTTAAAATTAATTTTGGCAATATACCCAGTATTAAGTATTATATTTGGTCATGAAATTATGAAAGCTTAAATCATTAAAACGTAATGAAAGTCCATTTCAAGACAATTATTATTAAATAAATTCAAAGTGCACAATGTCTTCATCTATAGTTTGTTTTATTACACATTAATTGGATTCAGAATTATTTATAATTTTCTTCTAAAGATTTAAATTGGGTTTTTTTTTAAGAATTAGACCTAGTAAATACATTTTAAAACAGAATTAAAAACTGTTTGATTACAAGATTATTATAATTATAAATCAGGAGTATGTACAGGACATCAGGAGTAATCAGGAGTATGGAAACATGTAACTATACAATTAAAAAAGTTAGTTTTTGAATTTTGGTTAGTTTGCTGATTTTATTGATTCTGGTAGTTTATTCCATTTACTTCATTCAAGAAACCATACACATCTTGTTCATATTCGTTTTTTTTGGGATATCTTTGACATGTAAATCCTTGTGGTTTCGTGTACTGACTGATGGACGACTTCTTGTTAAAAAAGTAAATCTGCCTGTTGAGTTCCCCTCCTGACCCAATACGGACAATAAGGCAGTGCTTAAAAGAACTTTCACTGTTTTATATGTCCTTTCACCATTTCATTCGATATTCCATAGAATATTTTCGTTTGAGTTTTCTATCATCATATTATTATGATTCATCCACTTTGCGCTTTGGGACTTTTGAGTAGTACGACTCGGAGACAGGAATTTCTGATTTAGATGTGTCATCTGTACAAGGACTTATACGTGGGAAGAAATATGGTTATCTTTGATTTATTGGGTGACATGACATAACAATTGCTTCTGGCTTTCGTTTTCCACTTCGTGTGGTGACTTTTCATTCTTTTCAAGTATGCGTAGGTTGATACAAATTGCAAATGGTTGACGGTATGGGTGCTTATTCCTACATTCACACTACTACTACCTACATTCATCTGATTATTTTATGATAAAATTATAAAACTTAGGCACTTTAAGTTTATTGTATCCTGCTGTATGAATGAATGAGGCGGAATGAGATTGGAGATTGGCTCACTGCTTGAGGTGGCTTTCACTGATATGCTAATCTGTATAATAAGTTTCTACTTCGTCTGAAACGGAATCAAAAGTTTTACATCACGCTTTGCCCCTGTCTGCCCTACACGAGTTCTGGAGAACAGTTCACTACTGGATTATTTAGGATTTAGACTACAAAAGCGAGATGAAAAGTATCATAGGTTGCTTGTTGCATGTGCTCCAACTTTCTATCAGTCTTTTACTTTATACTTTCATGCTTCATAGGATTTTACTACTTACATTTTGTAGGATTTTAGATCTGCATTGGAAAGTCCGAATCAATCAAGAGGATATTTTGAGTGCCTCGTGACTTCAAGATGAATGTTTGGTTGGTTTGAGTTGTGATCATGGACAAGTCACTTTTCATAGAACTAATAAAAGATGCTTAAAAAGATTAAATTTATATGAAACCTCTACTTCATTGTATTTCCAAACCTTCCGATTTCCTGGGCAGAGTTAAGCTTGAGTAGAATATATTATTTGCCTCCTACTAAAATGATACTTATGGGGATGGATACTATAGGTAATGAAGAGAATACTTTCACTCTCAACTTTTTATAAGGGTATAAAACAAGGCTTGGAATATGAGTAATCTTTGTTAGCAATCAAAGACTGCAACGGGGGTGATAAGAATGGCTTATTTGCTGGCTGGTTTTACTTTACCTTTGTTGAATTGTTGTAAAGGTGTTGGACTAGAATTGGGTGGGTGTTTCTCAAATAAATGGTGTGGTATGCTTTGTAAAAGTTTTTAATAATGATGCCTAAAACCTTTGAGATTACGTTCGCCCGAGGTAATGAAGATTGTCGATTGATTTAATATATGCTTGAGCTTATTAAAAATTCATGTCATCGATTCACCCTATGGTAAATGTAATAGAAACTTAACCAAAAATTTACATGTGGTTCCCTTTGTTTTAGCCTCATTAAATGCAGAGATGTAGAATTCGAGTTGATCAATAAAGGTTTAAAGGAGCCTTTCTTGAGGCTCAACAAATGAATTAAATAGGTTTCATTTAGTTTATCATAAAAAAGTTTTATGTTAGTTTCAATTACATTCATACTTACCGTCCCGACAAGTAATTTTGTAATTTGAGAACTTATCTGAATTCAGCATGTGTTGAGTTCGCACCTGTGTTATGTTATGGGACATCATTTTATTTAGAATCCTATTATAAATGAAATTCAACGTGGCATGAAGTAAACCCTTCCAAGCCATTATTGACGATTTGACCTACATTAATTTCCGGGTTTATGCGTTGTGATAAAGTAATGTGTTTTCTGGAGATTTTTTTTGTTGTTTTAAATGTGAATGAACTTATATGATACAAAGGAGAGCAATGAATTGAAAGGAATGAATGAACTATGTCAAGGCCATCGCATTTTCGCGTTTTTGCGTTTATGCATGTTGCGTTTATGCATTTTTTCGTTTTTTCAAAAATGAATAAATGAGGTTAGTTTTAAAGTTCAAGGTTTTTGATATACA
>JAQGBU010000034.1:0-96211 GCA_034698605.1 Isotoma decorata
ATATTATGGCTATTGTCAAGATTGAGATTCCCTCAGAACGACACGACGGACAGGGCACATTATACACTTATAAGTACATAATAATAATAATAATATAATGCAATTCCTTTGATCTTAACTTAAAGTGACAAAACTTAATAATACATTTATTACATGACATGACACAAGGAGCAAGAGACAAGACCTTTTCTATCTCACTCAACCGTACTCTTTTTACACAAACTTTTTTTAAAGCCAAATACAACCGAAAAAAGAGAATAATAAAAAAAACAAATATTAATATTTATTATCAAATTTTTTTCATCCTGACTCAACTAAATAAAAAGTATTTGAGGTCACTTCTTTTTTCGTCATTCATCTCGTCCCCTAACTTCCTTCAATTAAAAACTAAATTTATTTTTTAAACATTTTCTTTTAATTTGGCTACATATTGTGAAAATTAAGTAAAATAATAAGAATAATAACGAACTATAATTAAATCTTATCCGTACAGATACTAAACTTGTGTATGGCCCTTGCTTTCTCACTTTTTCATCCGCAATTCCTCACTTTACATTACATATAATACATACCATATTTTATAAATATTGCTTACTTTTACCATCTTTTATTACTTATGAAATAAAATAATACAAATTGTTGTAGTTTTATGGTTTCTTATTATGCGTGTGTAATTTTCTTTTGTAGAGACAGTCACTTAGGTAATTTCCTTACGATTTAAAAACTCATCGATAGTATTTTACCCATTATTCTCATATAACAATATTTAAATCCCTAATTAAATTATTTTTATTCCTATATAAATAACCTATTAATCTCTCGCAGGTAGATGATGTCTGTGTATGTTTGTGTGTACAATAATGTTGTCCTTTTTCCATAAAATTTACAGAGAATACAATAATACGCTCGACAGTATAGTATCGTCACAAGTAACTTACACTTTAGAAACTAATTATATTTTTATACACAGTTTATTAATTACTCTACAGCCTTATTAATTAACGAACAAGTTATTTTATTCATATTATATATTGATACCAGTACCAGTTTCATATCATCATTTCATATCAAATCATCTCACATATTATTACACTGTATAACTCACTGTTTTATTTTCCAGCTATAAATGTAATACTATGAGGTGATGATTAAATCTTTAGTTAGATTGCACTTCTTGGAAATTGTTTTCTTTAATTTGATGCTTTTAAATCTATTTATGAATGACCATAAGCATTTCCCTCGACAACCCTACCTCAACCCTTTAATTCTCTATCCCTAATCCTATACAGACCTCCTGTAGTAGCACAGCAGAATAATAAATTTTGTTTTGTATAATGCGTATCAATTTAAGAATTTTAAAATTTGCGAGAAAATTACAATTATTAAAAAACTGCATACATTTTTAATCACTGAACATCCCTACATGGGTTCATCATCACCTATCAACCTACCTCCTACTACTACTCACTACATTCCTAAAAGTCTAAAGTCTAAAGAGATACAATTTTTTTTCTTTTAGGCATTGATGGTTTTGAAAAGATTTAATTAAGTAGAGTAAGTAAGTATGTGTGTGTGATATAGTAATAAAGTGTACCACACGGCTCACTCTAATTGCTACCTTGTTTCTTTCTTTCCAATAATAATTTATTATTAATTTAGTATGAGCTGCTGCTGCTGTCATTAGAAAATCAACTAATTACTGTTTACGACAAGTCAATTCTTGAGTAGACACACACATACAGGGGCCTAACTAAAATTAAGATGTTTATTATGGCTCTTGTGAATCGTTATTTTTAATAAAAGTAGTAGAAGTAGTAGGGATGGTTTAATGTAAAAGTATGTAACTGATGATGATAACCTACAATCTTACTCGTACCTAAGGTCATATTCTAATCTAACCCTACAGAGTATATAATAGTAATAATGTGAATAATAAAAAGGGGATGACGATGGGAAGGCACAAATGTTGTATTGCATCAATAAATGATTTGTTTTCGATTGTCGAGATTCTTTGCGGTTTTATATTATACAAAGAGTAACAATAAATACAAATACAAATACGATCATCGTAAACTTATCATCTTATAACTAGACACTACCGATACGTATTATATATAATAGTACAGTTTTTTAAGAATTAAAACAGCTGCCACACCTTGCATCATCATTATCATCATCATCATAAGATCAATATAGATAATCAGATCAAATTTTCATCAGATCGCCCATTTCATCAACAATTATGTACATGCTTTGTCTTACTTTTTATTACTGGAAGTTGTAATAAATTTATTATTAAACAGGCACTGCTATTAAATATTTAGGTGATAAATTTTAAAGTTTTAGTTTACATAACGTTTTATTCTTTGCTAACCAATCTAATGATAAATTTAATGTGCTTTGTCAAGAATTTTTAATAAATGTCTTCCAGCTTTATTGAGTTGATTTATTTTTGAATAACAATAATAATATTGTGCATTTTAAATGTCTAAATTGCATTGTTCTTTTGTAAACATTGTTGTTGGTAATAATTTGAAAACTGTTTAAACTCAGGGGTATTCTATTATTTCCAAGGGATAATTTTCTTTAAAGTTTTTATTTAAGATGAGTTTGGAAAAAACTATGGTATAATATACATATTAGGACTTACCTCCAGATATACATTACCTATGCTTTCTCCAAACCTACCTCAAATAAGTAGGTATTTATAAAACCCATTAAAGAAGATTAAAACTTTTGATTAATAAAAAATCCTTTGAGTTAAATTTGCATTCAACGCCGGTGGTGCTGCAATATATTATGCGTACTGTCAACTTTGTTCAATTATGATCAATTTTTTATCCTCATTTAAATATTTTTAAGAATCTTTAAAAATTACTTTCTTTTCTAAATTTTGGAAGTTTTCTCACTAAATTTTTATAATAATCTCAGAATCTCAGATCTTCTTCTTGAATAATGTACACAATTACAATAAAAAATGAATGGCTAAATTCTACAATGATAATTTACGAAATACGTCTTAGGTGATGATGATAACTTTTTTGATACATTTTCCTTTCTCTTTGGACCTTTTATTATCCCTAAAAGTACTTTTTTAATCTCCGATGACACCAACAAGAGATTACTCTAATTATTATTATTTCTATTATTATAAGGCTAGGGATATATTATAAAGATTATTATTGTTTGATTACACAAGCGCAGAGAGGAAGTTAACAAAAGGGTATACTTGCATAATTAATTAATTAATAAGAAATATAGGCACAGATCATGTTACGATGTAGTATATTGTTATACATGAGAGAATGACATGAATGATGACACTTTGAATAAGTCAAAAAATACTATTGTGATGATAACATATCATAACATTTAGCTATATTACATCAGTATTAAAAAGCACAACAGTCTAGTCTTTAGTTTATGACGATGGTAATTATAATATGGCTACAAATGCAAGTTTTAATTGTTTTTGCAAACTTAAGTGACCATGACATTTGACCGATCGATCGTAGTCACTTATTTTTAAGAAGATACTGCTGACGATATATTATATAGCTGTAATCAATTAATTAGTATTACAGTTCTTATATTTAATTAACCGCAAAATCGATTTTCTTCTAAGGCTTATTAATTTAATATATATATCGTTTATATGTTGAAGGCATCATCATCTTTATCATATCTTTTTCTAGATATACTTATCTATTTATATAAATGGCAACAAGCATCACCGAACTGTTTAAAGTTTAAATGTGTCTCTATTTGGTAATTAGGCATTTTAAAATTAAAATTTAATTCACACTATTCTACAAAAACTAACCATCTACAAAAATGTATAAACATTAATTAGCTGCTAATGATTATTATTGTGATTATTATCCTCTCCAAGGTACTAAAATAAGGCTAAGAAACACACTACTACATATACAACAATTACTATATATTGTTGTAATATGTAGATAGGTACAATTAATTCATTAATTAATTAATATTGCATTTTAAAATGTACTAGAGATTTCTTTTCATTGCGTGTGTATTGTTATTACTCAATTGATTTATATAGAGCTGCTACGTATAGAAAGTATTATAATACAACAATTTACTTCTTTTACATAAGTTTTACTATTCTATTTAAGGCTTAAGTATATATATGTATTTTTTAATTACACTTACATATATTATTGTGGATTGGCATGAAATGACTAAATACAACCTTTGACCTGTGCTTCTTTTTCTTCAGTACCAAATGCAAATGTAAGTTTATTTAAGTATTTACTTCTAGAACGCAAGTAACTATATGAGAGGTTGAGATTTTATTATTAATTATAACCATTATAATAAGATCTCAAAGGCTGCGAGTTTATGTTCGGTCCTACGCAAAAATGAATGAACGAATTTTCCCCCTTGTGTGTTATCATCACATTTGTAAATTAAATCAAAACACTAAGAGAGGCAATCAAAGATCAAAGAGCCCTTCCCTGGCCTGTAACAACTCCTGTATGATTTTTTAAAAAAACCCTGAAACAAGACTTTTAACACCAACGCAAACTTAAACTGCTTTTGTTGGCCAACAGTAAATTTAAAAAAACAATAAGATTGTACGTATTTTGTAACCTGCTGCATCCCTAATTAAATAATTGGCATGATTATTCAAAAACCTATATAATCCATTATGATGATAAGGAAACCGAAAATTAAAATCAAATTAAGTTTCATCAATATTAATTAAGGCACTACACACAAAGAGTATATAGGTAGTGAATTGTTATTATTGTAAACTGTAACGTAAAGGCTGTCCGAGTGGGTGGTGGTGTAATGGGGTGGGTGGGTGTGTCCATTTACTCACAGAGTAAAATATAGGAAGGTGGATAAAGAGGTTTGAAGGTAAAAGGGTGCAATTTTTTTATAAGTACTTGAGTGTTATTTTATGTTGCAAGTTTTGATTAATTAGCCACTACTAGCACCATACATAATTCCCATTCCAAAATTCCAAATACATTAGCAGCGGATTATACTTACTTTCAAGATTACATACATAAAAACGCTTTAAATATTTCTCCGTCTGCACCCCACCACTTAACTACCTACTAGATATTTGCGAACGAGTAGGAAGAGTTATTCAGTACTATAATACGTCATAACAGTAATGGCCATAGTAGTACCATTATTTTTTTTATATCAATCGAATTGCGTAGGTTTATCTGAGAAATCAATCAGACATTGTTTCATTTTGAATTTCATCTAGATTCTACATATCTAAGAGATACCTAGATTATTTTATCCAATTATTCAAATATTATACTGGATGGACTGAGAGGGGATTCAATTAAAAAAGTTACATGTTACTTATTACAATTTTACGTTTACAATAAATTATTATTTTTTACGTATTAAGTTAAGTAGTTATCAAATTGTCTTTCATCGTGTCAATTAACAGGTATTATTCGTATGCGGCATCTATCTATCCGTATGTATTTAATTATTTATTACTTTTGATGATACTTTTTGTGATTTCTTGTTTTAAAAAACAGATCGTCTCTTTCTTGTCGCTCTGACATAAGGATTTGCATACAGTGTTAGCACTAAAGGTTGTTGGAGTGGCGGTGGTGATTCTTACTGTTTTTTTCTAAAAGGAAGTAGTGGTAGTAGTAGTAGTAGGTAGTGGTAGTAATGTGGAAGTGGAGAGTAGACCAGCTCAGCTCATTCAGCGTTTCAATTTCAGCGATCAGCGCGCAGGAGGAGATGCAGAAGATGAGAAATAGGTTGATTATTATTAAAAATTGTAATATTATTAAAGGTTTTGTTTGGTTTTGAGTGTTGGTTACTTTTTGCTTTTTGCTATTGATAATAAATAGATTGAGTGCATTGAGATTATTAATAATAATTAGGTAATTTTTATAAGTATTAAGTAAATAATGATTTAAATTTGGAGTTGAGAAAGTAGTCACAAACTACAATACAATACATAGTAGTAGTAGTAGCAGCAGCACAGCACAGGTGAGTTGGTTTTTTAGACGCCCCCACGGCACGAGAACAAACGTTATATTTCATACGTTTGTTTTAAGGTAGTAGTAGTACGCAACACCTTGTGAAGTGATTGATTTGATTTGATTGTGATTGAGAGACATGTTCATTCATTCATTTTGCATTTCATTTGGGTTAAAGTTCCAAAATTGTGCTCCTCCCACCTAGTGTTACAGAAAAGACAAAACCACATTTGAGGTTAGTTAGTGCTTTGCATTTCTCCAATTATTTAAGAAAAGTAAAATCTTTTTAAAAAAGAAATCAAGACAATTCAAATTAATTACTAAAGATTCCCAACCCATCATCCAACATTTGATTTCGATCAAGTTTTTAGAATTTACAAAATTACAAAAATTCAAAACGAACAAAGAAAACGAACAAAAAAAATGCCAGCACCCAAACTCAATCAGACCTGCCAGATGCTTATCATTAATCCTCACAGACTCTAATTTAACGTGGGTATCAGCTCAAAAACTGCCAAGTATTTTTTAAAACCACGCACACTTCAAAAACGCTTAAAAAACAAACAGGATCTTTCCTACGTCTACATATATACATTCTACATGTATTGCATTAATACGTATCGTTATTTTTTACTATCACCCAGACTAAAAATTCATGCAATATGGTAAAATGTGGTTGTGTGTTGTCACGAATAAAAATCATTACTAAAGATTCACATGAAAAAGTTTACACAAATAAGAAAATTTATGATATTCCTTAACCATAAGGACTTCTTAATTACATAGGACATAACGACTTTCACTCCACAAGTCCACACTACTTTACTACACTGATTACTTTAAAAATGCTTGTACCTCGTAAAATTCTATTGCGATTGGTCATCTCATCTCAAATCTCAAGTCATGATTAATCACAATTCACATTCACAAGAGTGAGAATGTTAAAAAAGCTAAAAAAGGCTTTAAATCAATAAACCATAATATAATACGTGTGTGTAGAGAGTAATTTAATGCTAAATGCTTCAGAGCTATTAAAGCTGGTAATTAAAAAGGGCCAATTATTTCCATGTAATTATGATTATTATACATGTAAATGCAGCTGGGGTCATGACACGATTTTTGTATACTTGAGAAACTTACCAAAAAATAAAATCATAAATTTTTTTCTTAAAAAGCTTAACAACGTCAGTCTGTGAGGATTTTTGGGCATTTGGCGTTTTCTGCTTATTTGGGGATGACTAATAGTATAAAATAAATGTCAGCCAAAGGCGTATTATTATATTTTATATAAGAATTAATAAAAATGAATCAAAATCAAAAGTGCAAACAAATACTACTTGTTGTGCATATGCAGCCAAAAACAAAAAATACGAGCAATAATAATAATTAATATTAATAACTACTTGACAAGACATAATAATGCATGTTATACAACAAAAATACTTTTAGAAAAAAAGCACACAAACTTCCCAATTCCATTCGAGAAATCACAAAGAACAACAACAATATTAATATTTTTATTACAAAATATTAAAGTAAAATATTATAGAGGATAGAGGAAGAACGAGAAACAATGAGCAACAATGATGAATTTACATATAAAATTTAAAAACGTATATTCCACATTTTCAATCATCCTTCTTTCGTGTGTTTTGAAACGCACTACTATCATAGGCATTTTGAAATTTCTTTATACCAAGTACTCGTGGTAGTGCAGTGGAGGAAAGGCAATATATTATTAATTTCATTCGGTTTTTTAATTAATAGACCAGGAGAGAAAATAATATTAATATTGTTGTTGAAAAATCGAAATCTACACAAGATGTTAGGTTAGGAAGTATATAGTAATTAATTACGAGCAGTATTGTATTGTAACTGTGTGTATGTAGAGGTATATAAATATATATCTACGGATTATACACGCGGATATATTATGTAGAAATTTTGTAGAATTTGGAGAAAATAAATAATTAGTGTATTTAATTAAAAAAAAGCGAGTTTAATTACTTTTAGATTCACCTGCTAGTAGTAGTTTTTTCGTGGTTGTTAGTGAAGGAGAGAAGCAGAAGGATCCGATTTAGGAAGGTAGGGATGGTCCCTCAGCCCCGTCAATCGTCGAACTCCACTCATCTTACCAACTTCATACATCACAAAATAAAATTTGCCGTCATTATCTCGAATAATTGAGATAAGTAGAACAACTTAACTCTTCTCCCTGTATGTGTACGAATTCTCAAGAGAAAAAAAACTGTCTGTGTTCCAAAAGAAATTTGTCATAAAGTCATACAAAAGGCCCTTACTTTCAGTCATTTAAAAGGTTGTTTAAAGTTCAAGATTTTAAAGTAATTCAGTCATTCATGCCATGTAGAAAAAGTAAGTAGTAGTTTTTGAAAGAAATTAAAAGCCACATTGATGCCAGGATTATTAGACACATAATATTCTAAGAATATCTACAATGCATTATTTTACAACGACACATAAATGCATAGACACCTAGCTTATTATGATATACTATATTTATGTGTAATATATATATGCCACCTTTCCATAAAGCTCTGCGATCATCACCATGTTTTTTCTCATGACCTTATGACCTTATAAGATATATTTTATGACCTAATAGTACCTCTAGGTATGCCTACCCGTTTTTAAGTATTTCGAGAGATTAAAAAATTCATTTTAAATTTTTCCTTAAAACTTGAGAACTTTAGAGAAAATATAAAAATGTGCTCTTCCCTCAGATAAGTTGAACCATTCTAATCACAAAATGCTGTATATATTGCACCTAACTTAATAATAAGAAGATAACGTGTATTTATATATAACGAAAGTCTCTCGAAAGTCAAATACTTTTAATAGGTAGAGTCAAGTGGTAAAAGTCAGTCCTAGTTCTATATATATGTACATTATACGTATTGTATCTTTGTATTCTTTAAATTTCACCCTAATTTCCCATTATGAAAAAAGGGGTTGGCCCCTGGGCATTTTTTGGTCTGCTTTAAGCACCTTTTTGTCATCAAATAAATCTACCTAATTATTAAATCCTTGGTTTCAAACATCACTGACGAAAAAACTTCATGACTACGCATAACTTATCTATCACCACAAGTACAATGTAAAATTTACAATTAAAACACCTACCTAACCTACCTATGGAACCGTAATTTAATAATGCATAACCTGGCACTTATAATGAACGAAAGTATAAAAAATGAACTTGCCCTTATATTCTGTGCCTTAGATACATGAATACACAAGTAAAGCCTTTGTGCTTAAAATAATAACTGATAAATATGTAAAATATTATGTAGCATGTACAAAAGTATAGTACAAAATCTACTAGTAAGAACCCTAATGAAATGGACGGCTGACGACAGTACATTTTTAACGTTGTCTCGCAACTCAGCGTATATAATGTAATTATAAATGAAAGGCAAATTAAATTGAACCATCTCAATAATAAATTAAGTATTGTAGCCCGTAGTAAATTGTATTATATTATTATGAAACTATTGGAATATCAGTGAAACTGGCTTCTTTCTATTTTTTCCCAAAAATTAAAAGCCACACATTCTCCAAAAAGCCAGCCTATGCATTCATGCTTTCATTATCATCATCATCAGTAGTAGTACATAATACGGCTGAGAAAGTTTTAAAAAAAAAGATAAATTAAAAATCATGCAGCCTTGCATAACATTTTAAAACTTATAAATCTAAACAATTCCAATTTGCTAATATTCTTAAAGCTTATTTTTTCCATCAGACTTTTTCACTGGTTCCTACACAAGTATAAAATTGTATAGTAGGAATTTATAACTATTTTTATAAGCCCGTCTTAAAATCCCCTATTTGTGTATGAAGTCAGTTTAAATGGCAACTCAGGTAACCTTTTGTTTCATTTCATTAAACTGGGAATTATTTATGACATCATGAACTCCTACTTTTTTTCTTTTTAAAAAACCTATGTTTTTTGTAATATAAGAAAATTTCCCTACACAGCACAGGTGAATATTTTGACTACTACGAACCTCGCCGTATAGTTTATGAGAACCTTTTTCAGCGAGTGTAACATATTCCTCGAGAGAGGAGACCAGAAAAGAATAATAATAATTATTATTATAATGCCAACCACTTAGAACAGACTGCGGTTTATCAGTAATTAAATCGATCGATCATAATGTAGTAATTGAAGCGTGATCGAAAAGTGAGAAAAAGCAGTCTGTACTAAAATGGAGACAACACAAATAAACTAACTTAAAATTTTAAAATGGTAATTGAGACGAAGAGATTCACAAAAAAGAGCTTAATGGAAGAAATGTATGCAATGTAAGTAATGATAATAATATAGAATGAAAATAGTCAAGTCTATCTGGCAAATAACCCACCATGTTCAGGGGGATACTCGGCTAATTGTAAGTACGTAGCATAATCGGTGGTTGTGTATGGGGATGCGGCGTAAAGGAGACTGTCCGCAGCTCCCGGTGCCAGCAATGGTGGCGGTGCGCCTGAACCCGCATTATTTAATCCGTTGCTCATGCGATGTGGTGAAATAATCAATGGTGCACCTGCAATCCCATCAAAATTAAGGAAATGAGTCTGCTGCTCCAGTTGTCCAAGATACGGTTGACTGTATGAATCCATCATGATATTTTTGTGTTTTAGAAAACCATAAAAACCTAAAGGCGTCGCTGCTCTTAGGGCGGATAATGGCACTTGTGGAGAGACTAATTGCGCTGCCGCGGCGGATACTGCTGCTTGGGCATTCCGTGACTCTTTTGAGTCCCGGTATGTCCCATTTATTATCGCTAATTCCATAAGCTGCCTCTTCTTCAACTCGTCTTCACCTTCGGCCTGCAACTCAAATGAGATAAAAAAAATCCCATTTATTTTTCAAAATGCGAATCTGTCTATGTACCCCTGCATTAATAAGCAATTCACAGAATAAAAATCACATTTCAGTTACTTTATATACCTATGTAATCCTTATTACTCAATCTCTGACATTTCCCTTGCTGCCTACTAACTCCATTTGACAAGAGTCATAATGATAAAGCCATTTTGATTACCAAGTAATTACAAGGTTCCCCCATCAGCATTTTTACTCATTATGAGTTCTGCCACTCTGATTACACACTTGACAGGACACAACTACTACTACCTACTACTAAAGTTATCTTATGCAAGTTAAGTTACATGTCAATCTCGTAATGGATGGAAATCAGACACCTTCATTAGACTCTTCTATCTCCAAGACTTTTCATAGTGTAATAAGGACACAAAAGTGTTCAGAGACTCGAGGGAACACGATAAGATGAAATTTTAACTTGACTTTACTCGGCTGAGGCTGACGCGAAAACACATCACCTTATTACTTTCTTGTAAGTTATTAGCTGACAGACCTCCCCTAACTAACTCTCTACCTACTACTACTACTCATTTCATAGGTCATTCATCAATTACTCCCTAACATATTATTTCAGCTAATTATAGTTTCCTGGCTTACGAAGGAATTTTTACTGCCCATCTATCTCTTACATAATTCATAAAATATTGTACAAAAAAACAGGCTCCGAGATAGATAGAGAGGTACATTGTATTACACAAGCATCGATGAAAAATCCATCGTATTATTCACAACTCACCGGTATCAAAAGTTTCTTAACTTCATCTACTGCACGCTGCAACTTCATCTTCGCTCGGTTCTCCGTATCCTCCACTGTGATCAGCACATGTAGCTCGTCATTCAGATGTTCCCAATTCGGCTTACCCCGATTTTGCTCTTCCTGAAAAATAAATTCAAGTAGCCATAAATCATAATGAGTTACTTCAAACTTATGTTCTCTTAAAGAAAAATTGCGCAGCAAGTGATCCGAATTTAAAGGAGCTGGCTTATGTTAGTACTACTTTCTATTTAAAATTTAAAACTGCTTAAACTTAAACTAGCAAAAAAATCGTATGTATGCCTGCCTGCTATTCCCATCATCATCTCAAGTTCTTTTCTTCACTCTCCATGTCAGGAGAAGGAGAGAAAAGCCAAGAACCAAGGCATGCTGAAATACTACCACCACCAATTCAACATATCTTTCTTATATACATTCTCAAACATCCTTATATACTTTGTACAGGAAGGAGATTTTGTTTTTTAACTTCTTTCGTGTAATAAAGAAGTAAAAACAGTGACTTGGTAGTACTAGTAGCAATGCTAAAGAGTAAAAGCTCTTGATGTTATGGTTTAAAGCTTGGTAAAAGTCACTATCTACTATGCAATGCAATGAATGCCAGTTGATGATATGGAATCTCTTAATACCTCCACTACTAACATTTACATGCTCCTACAATTCATACGTTTAATTTTACATATAGCCCTAATAGCCTCATGTAATACATAAGGAGAGAGGATCTATCCACGTATTAAATGTTGGACAGCTTGCTGAATCTATATGTTAAATGTAAGTAATCTAAATTTTCTAAACTAAAGGAACAGGAAGGAAGAAGAATAAGACATGTGCTCGTTGTGAAACTGAAATCTTGAAAATCACACGCGTATGGGAATGACTATATTGGGCAAAGTTCCTAAAAATAAACCGAGTGTTTTAACTGCCGTAAATTTAGGAAGAAGTTTTTGGCTGCTGACGCAATCTTTTACAAAACTCATAAGCTTTCTTAGAGTTAGTTGGAGGAGGAGAGTATTTGAACATTTTTTTAAGTTTTTAAACCTTTATAACCAGAGGTTTGTGTGTGAAATGCACAGAGAAAAAGTTAAAAGTCTAACTAGAAGTAGAACCATGCACAGATTGATACTCTCAGACATACATACCTACACACTTTTCAGGAGACTCAGCCCTCTGCCATTTTTCTTAATATGTTTGATCTGACGTTGTAGGTAGATATAAAAAAACGTACTAAGTAGTAATACAAGGGTATACACCCACACTGCTAACTTGATTATTGCACTGATTTAAAAAAACAAATCAACAACCTATGAAAATCCTTAGCACTTTATATGCCTTCTCTGAATGTAATTCCGTTCCAATATTAAGATCAGGCTTTTTATCTATCTAAATACGAAATGTTTCTTCGTCATTTTGCACGTTTCGAACAACATTATCACACATTTTCCATTTAAGTTTTCCCTAAATACCTTTATCACCACCAACATCTTCAATACACATTTTAAAAAAATTACTTATTATCACTATTGCATTCATCCTAAAAATTCTAATCCTTATAGTATATGCAGACAGATGCATGGATCATCATGCATCATCATGTATCCAAAAAAGCTATGAACAAGCACAAACTTATTTCCAATTATGGTCTCATCTACATCTACTTAAATCATTCATTAGCGTCAAGTATTAAACTTGCTGCTGGCATGCAAACTAGTTTTAAAAGGGTTGAATCCCTTTAAAAAACAATGAGAAGAGGACAGATGCATAAAATCTAGTTGTAATAATAATAAAGGTGGTAAAAGTAAGTAAAACTTAGGAGAAAAATGTCGACATGATATGCACATGCCTTTATGAATGTATAAATGCATGCATCATTTTTTAAATATCTCAAATCCCATGGCTTTAATGTTATGGCTATTGACCAAATAAGTTTTTGCTTTTTAGTAATATTATTTGAGACAAGTAAAAAATCTTCATCAACCCCATCACATCATGTGAAGTTAAACTTGCGTTGAAACAGTCAAGATTTCTGGCCAAGCCTGCATTTTTCTTACTCCTCGGGTGTGATAAAGATGAGAGCTACGACCTACGTAAGGTAAAAATAGAAAAGAAAAAACGAGAGAAGACGGAGGGCACACTCCTTCAATCTCAATATTTGTGCAAGTCAAATACTAATTTTTGACATGACAGACAGAGGCACCACCACTAAAACTTCTAGTGCTTATACTGAACAGAATAATCCCCATACAGCAGATGAAGGTAGATGAATATTACATGTCGAAGCCCTTGAATCTCCTATCTCAGAATTTTCGTATGGGTTAAACAGGTACGTGTTAGTAAAAAAAAATAACCGTAAGCATGATCTTAGTAGGGGTGAAATCCAAACGAACCTTCTTTTTGTCCCGCATAGAGCCTTTCCCCCTGACCATGATTTTGCAACCCGTCTCTTGTTCGAGCTGCTTAGCTGTCATTCCTCTGGGTCCTAATATCCTTCCTACGAAGTTGAACTGTAATCAGCAAAGACAAAGTTATTTAATTAGTCACGCCAAAACCAGCCACACTTACACACAGCAAACAAAGTATATAGCAGGGAGTAATAAAAGGAATGTGACAATAAATAACTTCAACAAGAATTTAGGATAATAAAAGTAAAAGTGAAAGATGAGAGTAAGTGAGAGAGAGGTGGAAAGGGAGTGAAAGAGAGAAACTTCTTACATCAGGGTGTTCTTTTACAGGAACATAGACTTTCTCTGATAATGTTACCACTGGTCCTATGGGTTCCGGAAGTTCTAAAGGCTCAACTTTGGTACCAGAGAGGTGAAACAGGTTCCCACGGACACGTGCTATTTCTATTGGAAAAAAGAAACATCAGAAGTTAATTAAGTGTTGTTTTTTTTTAACTTTTTTGTATTAATACGAAAGTCGATGTCCAGAGGCTTTTTTGAGAAACTACATTTCTACCAATTTTGACTGCTGAGTTAATATCTTGATATCTTCAAGTACCAAGATATTTCGTTAATCTGATAACGTCTACAAACTTCGTCTATTCTTACTTTTATTACACTTACTCTACAACCCCAACAAACTCATAGTACAGCGAACACAGGAATTTATCGATCTATACTCTATACCTTTCAACCCAAAACATTCTAATTGCAAGTAGAAAACTTTTGACGCATATAAATTCAAGGCTCACATAACCATAAATGTATTCATAATTCATTACATGACATATATAACACCTATTATTCAAAGTTCAACATTAAAATCCCTAGACTTTAAAATCAGAGCTTCTACTAATATTTTACATAATAATATGCGATTAAATATTAATATGTACTTTTCATAATCCATTTCTATTGAACATAATCTAACCTAAAACTCATGGCCTTCACACAACTTACAAATAACAATAATCAACCAACGGTATTCCATTAAACTAAGCAGGCTTTCTCCAAGCTTTCACTTTAGCTTTCCCCCATCATTAAGACAACCCATTCATTTTATAAGGTTTAGATTCCTTCTTGGGTAAACAGTACATATTTTTAATACTCATCCCACATAAAATCTCCTATCTTATTTCTTATTATCATCATCATCACCTTAATGCATAAAACCAACCATCTGTGAAATAATAATAGTGCTTATGCCATTCTAAATCAACATGTACTACTCATTCTTAATTCATCCGAAGTGTTATTGCTTACAGGATGCATATGAATCTAGACAGTCTTCGGGATTCTAGCTAGATCTCAATCGCATCACATTCTTTCCACACCTGAATCACTTAGCACATCTTATTCTCATCTCTACTGTCTGGTGAGCTAATCCAGTCTCAAACTCCACCATATGCTTTTATTTTGTATCCTTTGCAGCTACACACTTGCATAATCGGTTGATCGTACAATAATCTCGTGTTATAATTTAAGCACGAATTTAATGAAACAGAAAACACTGTAATGAATATGACATTCGGGTAGTATCCCTAAAATTAAGCTAACACTGTGAATCTCAAATTTATATATCAAGTATCAAGCTCTAAAAATGTCCATACCAATTCAAAAATTAAAAATATTTACTGTGCGTCATTAGTGGACTAACCCTTAAAAGGCTCTAAATGCTTACTTTCGGCTGTCCATCCATCCGTAACAAATTTAATTTCATCCTACCTAACTTCAACGAACAGGTCAAAGAACATATTGCTATCACTATCAGCCTATTATTATCAGCAAGAATTTTATTTTACCCACCATCATACTTAGGTGATTTATTATTGACACCTTAAAAAAGTAAAAAGTAAAAGCGCAGTCTGTGCACCTCAAATACATTATAGATAAACGAGTAAACTCGAGAGATTTTACGTATTATATTACACGTTTAGTTTTCATAGAAATAAAAAAAAAGTGCTCTTTTTATGACCCAAGATTAAAAATGCCATAATAGGAAAAAGCCGAGGTGCAAAGAATGGGAAGAAGAAGCGACAAACTAATAAGGAGGACAGAGTCATAATACAAAATGTCATAAAAAACTATTATAAAAATTAAGTAGACCAACCAAGCATATAGAATCTTTACCATCTAGATAAAAAAACATGAATGCATTATATTATTTTATTACATTACAACTAGTTAGCCCATCCAGAAGATTTCTTTTTAACTTTTCAAGTATACATAAGATTCAAGATCCCATTTAAATTACTTTCATTATTCACGTCGTACACCCACACCCCATACGACGATACGACAGTGGTGGTGGTGGTGAGTGGTGACTTGCCATACGACAGTGGTCTTGGTACTCTTATTTAGTGGTAGAAGTGGTCACTTGCCTTGTTATTTTGTGATTGGGGACTTGGTGGACAATCACGTGAAAATTTAACAATAAAAAACGATTTAGACTCTAAATGAGTCTCTTTTTCATTCTATTCCATCATCTCCATTCAATCGAACTTCATATGCAAATGTAATCTCTGCCCCTATCTTTCAATATCTTAATCTCAAAATAAAATCTCCAATATCTTACCTTACCCTCACTATTATTACCTACAACAAGTGACCAGCAACCGGCTTGATTGGACAATGAATAAATAAATAAAAAACTAAATGAAATGAGTTGTACCGTACACAGACTCTTGGACACGGATGAGCTAAAATACAATAGAACTTATGCCTAATACTTAACCACTATTATACAAACTAAGGTGTTATTATTATTCTCATTCTTATTATTAACTACGACTACGAGTGGGATGCTTCCTAAACCTAGCTAAGCCTTCTTCTTGACTTAAGAGACTAAAAAATCTACCAAGATCTTTCTTCTAAGACAGAATACATCCAAATAATAATAACAGACGTATGGTCACATACTTGAATTCACAAATCTAAGGGTTAACATAAATTATGAAATAATGATAATGATGACGAATACAACGACTTTGATTCTGTGTGGGAACAGTCAATCTAAGACTTCAGTAAAACTTTGTTAAATCAAGCTAGTCTCTTACCAAAGAAGTAAATAACTTCTCTGGCACCTACAAATTTATTTTCAACATTCAAATAGCTAGACAGGGCAGTACTTTTTAATAATAGCGGAGGTAAGCATTTATTTTACATCTGAGCATTAGGTTGGATCACAGAGTATTAAAAAGCATATTGTTTTGTTACCTGCTGGTCTACCTCTACTACAACCTACACCTTTAATCATGATCAAGTGGTTACAGGACGGACTACCACCACCACCTAAGCAACATACATTTAAAAGCTAATGGTAGTTAGTGTTGTTAGCTGATTGTGATGTGGTTGACTTCGTACTAACTCTTGGTCCTACACACCTTTATGAAGAATTTCTTGTGAATGACGACGACCACTGTTAGAAAGAGAGAGATGATGATGCTGATGATCATCATCATCATCATAATGTATGATGGGGAATCCATCCGCTACTAAAAATTTGTATGCTGAGTCTCCACTCATCCTAAATCAAATATGAACCCGACAGATCAATCATTCCTTATGAAAATACACAAGAGAGCTGGACTCTCCCAGGTTTACACCGACTTTTCGGATGTTTCCGAGGAAAATTGTAGCAGATGCTGGGTGAAAACGGATAGAGAGAGATCACAGATGGAATTACACCAACCAAGGGAGACTGATTCCGCGTGGGCACTTGTTTTCTGGCACCATCCACTCGTTTACCAACTTGAGGAGATGTCTATGCATTACCACCACTACTACCACCATCACCGCAACTATTCCTATTGCTTTTGCTATAATGTACAAGTTTCTTAGTAAGCAAGTAGATGATGAAGAAAAAGACGAAGAATAAGAACGTTACGCCCAACTTAGGCATGGATGCTTATGCTGATAACACTACTACAAACTAGTAAACATTTTAACATTTATCCTATCAAAGATATTCATTTTTTTAAAAGCTCAACCAGCATTGCACATTCCCTACGTTTGAATATATAATCATCAAAAAAAGATATAGAAGAATGGAGCAAATAATGATAGCAGTGAATAGTCCACATTTACATCTTGTTTGTTGGGAAAAGGAAAGTAGTAGGTAGTAGAAGTGGTACTATTAGGTAGGAAGATGAAGGTAGATTTAAGACTTGGTAGGTTTTTTAAAAAAGAATATAATTCTTCTAAATAATATTTAGTTTCCTTCCATGAAGAAGTTACAAATGAAAACACCCGAGCCAAAAACCTCGCCTCCACAAATATATTATCCTTATTCTACTTGTAAACGATTGCATTAACTTTTAAACTTTTTAAACTTTGAAAAGAGTTCATATTAAAGTATGTGTCTGCATAAATACTTTGAATAGAGGAGGACGAGGATGATCATAAGATGAGATGGGAATTGTGATGATGATGACGACCATGCATGATAATATGGAAATCGAAAAATCCTCTTGTACTGTTCCTTCTACCTATTTATTAGTATCAAAGAATTTACTCAAGTGAATATGAATCTGCACCCGGAGCAACCCGTGCCTGCCAATGCATGAATAACCATTTTCCGAAATAACCCTTTGACTTAGAGGTATCACACTGGGTGGAAATTATTATTCTTTGAGATCATTATGTTCATACAAGGGCAGGTAATGAAATAAAAACTCATTTTTAATTCATCACTTACCCAAACCTAGGTAGACACATTTATGCTTTCACTTCAAGAGTTTTTTAATGTATTAGACAGCCTGCTCTTCAGAAGGAGTTTAGTTCACATCGATACTGTGTGGAAACTGGGGTTCCTCATGCTGTATCAGTAAATATTAAAAAACTCGAATGAGTCAACTTTTTATAATTTTATGCTTTAATAATAAATAAAAAATGTTATACGGGTGGTATAATATTTCGAAGTCTAAACCGATTCGTGTATAATCAATCATACCATACAGTAGAGCCTAGTTATATTCGAATAATCTTTCAAACGTGATGGAATCTTTGAGGAATAACTTGAACCAGATCGAAATAGGGATACCTATATCCTCCACTTCCGATATTGTTAAGTTTCTATGTGGTTGGTTATTAATCGTATGGATCCGTGTTTGAGGCAGTAGTAAGGTACAAGAAAAAGTCTCGGATTTCATTCAAAAAGCCATCACGCTTAATTTAAACCGTAGTCAATATTTGTATATAATTTATGCACTAATAATTTATTTATGAACACTAAAAATAATAAATACTTTAATCTATAAAACAATTCATTCTTCTATAATCACATCCATTAAAAATTAAAAGGGAACCCCTTGGTGCTTTTTCAGTCTGCAAAATACATAATAATTGTTACATATATTATGCTATATATATTTGTAGTGCTGATTATACAAAAAAAAATTACTTTATGCTTAACAATCGCTGTTAGAGCTGTGTTAGTAACATAGATTGAATAAAGCATTTCAGATATTGAATATGAGTATGACTAATAACCTTAAGTCAAATCAAGTCAAAGAAAGGCAACCGGCCTCGTTTGCTTCCTCCTACACACTACTTGAACTAACTCATCGACATAAGAATCATCGGTGGTAGAAAGGAAAATCATATACTTAAAAGAATTCACAATTAGTTGAAGATTGAAGAATATAATAATAATGTCCCTACCCTACCAAAACTACGAACCATGTCATGAACTTTTACATCTACTATTAACTAATGTACACTACTCCTGTCATATTATTATTATTTTTATTGTACATGAAGTATTACAAATTATGCAAATTACTTTAGCAGAAAAATATCCCACCCTGCCTCGTCTGACTGATGTGTCACTAAACTGAAAAACTTGATGAATTGAACATATTTAATTCGTTTCGCACTGTAACCATCTGTTACACATAAATGGAATGAAATATATGAATTTTATTCTTCATTTTGCTAGCAGTATTAAAATCGAAATACTACGCCTTCCCCTTCTTATTAGTCAAGACTCCCTTGTTGTTGTCTTTCTGTTTTTCTCATTAACTTCACTACCAACCAATTACGATTGAGCATGTGATTAAGAAATACTAAAATTAATAAAACGCTTCAAATGACTTGGCTAATTTCTAATTTTCCAATCTCATCCCATCAGCAAGGATGTAAGGATCAACCACTAGGTTTTATTGTTTTAAATTATATTATTATAGCCATTTAGAAAAGGCATAACTACCCAATTTTTACGATCTTATCTACAACTTTAGTACACAGAGTTTTTTCCACAATTACACTTCACAAGGCTGACAAAAATATTCTTAAATGAAACAAAAAGTCATCACAAGAGCAATCTTCAATCTTGACTTGACACAGTCATCATCTTCCCATTTCCCATTATCCTATTAGGTAATCCCTTTCTTTTAACGGAGTCATAAAAAACTGTCATCATTACTTCATTGATCCAATTCAGAAAACAAGACAAGGGAGTTGATATTATTGTGAGAAGCAAAAAACCAAAACCAAAAGTCACATCGCGTACAAAACTCAGACATATCATCACATCCCATCACATCACTTGCATGTTGTATCCATCATTCAAATCATCAAACATCCACCCTAACCTACTAAAAACTATTATTTCATCGTTCCGTCCTTTGCCCATGAACAATCCCTTTTGCTTTTTTTTAACTTCTTGCAAAACTCAACATTAAACAATAAACTATTTTAATTCAAATTAGTGTACAGGATTACAATCAAATGCATACCGTGCCCTATACGACATTATCAAATTATCATCATGTACACATACACTACTACTCTGCTACAGGCTACTCTACTCGAGACTTTGTAACTAATCTTAAGTATGTGCTATCAGCTTTGATATTATAGCTCGTGTAAAGTCTAATATACAGACAAAAAGAAAGCCATGCCAAAGCAAATAACACTAAAACTCAAGTACACATTGTGTATAGCCCAACCTAGACGAATGAAAGTAGTAAAAAATACAATTTGCGACTTGAATTACCCAATAATACAAATTTGCACAAGATAGTCCAACTAAAATACAAAGATTGGACTATATTTAGAATATTATTAGCATATGCATTCAGATTCAATATTACGAATGACTCATAAAAAGCAAAACCTTTCCTGCATATTTCCATTCCACAAACTCTTCAACTCTTCACACACATTTTTAATGGAACTTATCCCCTATCTACTACTACTACTTACTTTTCTGACTGCCACATAGGAACAAGTGAAACTACTTTCTTTCCGGTATTACACATTACACTATCAACCCATACACATGTCTTTTTAGGTTTACTTTAACATTTACATTCAAAATGATTCCTAACTTCCATCCTAAACCTACAAACCCCAAGTAACCCGAGTTATCTTGCCATGAGATGATGGTGGTGTATGCTCCAAGTTTATTTGATTTTTTTAGTCTACCTCAGCCTTTTCAAAGCGATTTAAGGCCACTCTATCCCTATCTCTATCCAGTTTGTTATAATATAGAAGTACGATAGGATCATAGTGGATCAAGAGGGTATATAATATAATTCAGACGTTTGTACCCATTTGTACTTTTGTATACTATATAGGCCATGAGAGTATCTGAGAAAAACAGAGGATTCTTGTCTTTTAAATCCGAAATCTTCTTTATATTTCTCTGGTATTATGCCAGCTTCCTTGAAGCAAGAAAACTTCCTAACTTTTTTCATTTTCCATGTCCATAAGCCCATATTGATATGAACTGAGGCTATTACCCATACCTACACAGAAACTACCAACTATAATCCTACTACTACTGCTACTGCTGTATACAGTCTCATAGATTCTTAGGTTGGAAAGAAGGCTGAAACGATCCAAAGAAGTATCAACACCCTTATTATTACTATTACTTTGAAATAAATGAAGTCCCAGCATTTTTTCACCAGTTTTTACAATTTTTTAACCATCCTACACCCACAATGGTTTCAGTGATTCACTGTTACTGCGGCTGCTACAAAAAATCTTGGAACCCCAAGCAATCAAATGGCAGCCACCAAGACTAAAAACTTCACTTATGATCTTATACATTTCACCCTGAGCTGAAAGGACTTCCTTTGTACAAAGAAAAAGATAAAAATTCGTTACAAATTGAAGAAGAAATCAATCCTACAAATACTAAATATCTAACTTGCTATATTACACATATATTTACATAAAATTATCTTGTAAAATGAACCATTTCACACAGGAACTGACACCTTATTTTACTTTAGTATTGACAGGTTGCATCGGCATTCATCATATCTAATAGGTAAGGTTTGTGTGTGTGTCACATAATAGAACTACAAATAAATACAAGGCCTTCAAACTATTTAGCAGATGAGTTCTTACTTCTTACCTTATGAGAATCATAATTAATGATAATATTTTTAGGTGAAATACTTTCTGAAATATTTATAATTAGACAAAAACGGTTGAATACAAAATCATTATTGTCAAACATAGAATCCCTACTGGATTTTATGACATAATAATATGCATGAGTAATTTCAATTCATTTAAACTACATATAGCATGATAAATGTGAATCTCGTTTACATGATTGACTTGCGTGTGTCAGATGATTATGACATAAAATGTAATAGAGGTATAGTCGGTTTACATTCACAACCTCAACAGACTTTCGTCTCGGTTAACCTTTTCCCTTTTGAATACTTGATAGTTATGATTTAACACATAGTATAACATGATTTTACCATTTTGCCATTCCATAACGATCACGTCACACTCATAAGAATATTATATCAGGAGTTTCAGCAGTATAACAACTTCCATGTGAAAAGCCAACCTGTCCATCATTTCATTATGAATTAAATTCCAAAATACACCTGAATACGTTTCCTTCCTCCTTGCCGACCGAATACAAATTGAAGTAATATGACACAACAAAACAGGTGAAATCCATTCCATCATCACCTCTAGATCGTAATAATATCCTCATTTTCGTCACAACAATTTCTAGTATTACAGACTGCACTAAAATTACAGTACAGTTATTCTTTTACTTTTATACTAGTAACCAATATTACTGCTAGTGTATCGTAAGACATGCTAGCTCGTAAAAACTAAAAAGCCCTTGGGGATGCAAGAAAAATTACAAAAAATGAAAAGCCATAAAGCAATATTAACCAGCATTTGAAAGAACGTTAAAAAAGACGGAACTAGGACTTCAGCAAGACAACTCTTTAAAAATCAACAAAACTAGGACTTTTAAAACATGTATAATATAGCAAAGCTAATAGAATTCTTCAACATATATCATGGCAAACTACCTTGGGTAACAAAACAAAACGTAAAACTAATCCTTTTATGTATCTATAAACTTGAATGCACCTCACCCGAGTTAAAGAATCTCAGAGATGAGCCTCATACTCAATTATAGCCATAGCTAAGCTAACCTAACATAATATGTTTTATTATTATTATCAAGTTAAGGTGTATTCTAATAAGAGTTAAAAAAAACAAGTGATGGTGGTAGTGCGGGTCGCTGGTTAGTAACAAAATATAAGACAAGTTACACTAAAGATATTCATTCATGACCAATATGAAAAGAGGGGCTTAGCGAAATCTTTATAATTCTAACGGTGCTTTTTTAGAAGTATGAATCTACAATAATATAGAATAGTAACTACTACACCTTACTATATTGGCTGGCTAACCTGATACTGACTTTGACTTTATCCCCATCAAAAATAGTCATAATAACAATATCTTTATTATTATTTTATATACAAGAAGTACATTATAACCTGCTTTTTCATTTTTTTCGTTTATGCTTTTAAAGTTTTTTTTGTGTCATATCAACCAACTTGCATTATGCATCTACAATATAAAAGAGAAACAACATGGCATTACATTACTATATGTTTTTACTCCTTTAGCCCGTGGTATTAAGTATTAACTAACTAACAAACATATAAATTTAAAATTCACAACAGTAAAAAAATGATTATTTGAAGACTGAAAAGAAGTTAAGAGATTCGAGTCTTCATTTCTCATCCTCTCCTCATGTCACGAGAATGCAAAATGCATCTACCATCATAATACTATGAACCATGCATACCAAAGGCAGTATCAAGTACTTCAACCAAAGTTTACTAAATACATATAGACAAACATCATTTCCTCAGCCAGGAGTCGAGGAGTAGTAAGCCTCATCAGTTCAGATTTTTATATTTTTACTATTTGGAAAGAAAACTAAAGCAAATTTAGGACTCGTTCATTAATCACGTGCTGTAACTCTTCAAGTTTCGGTTTCGTTAACAAAATTTGGGCGTTTTTGATCTGAATACTTCCAGGCAAGATGACCTTGCTAAAAATGTTGATAAAACTGATCTTTCATGGACACATCGGAAGGGTTTAACAAAGATTCGACGAATCGGGTCCCAACTCCCAAATGAACCCGAAGGTCTGCAAAAGTTTTCTACTAAGCGTTTGCAAACCTTATCTTCACAAGCCCATCGCCACTGCCAAATTATTCAAATTTGATTAAATTCCTAACACGAGATTAATGGATAAGCCCTATACTTTTGTTTTATTAAAGAGAAGTATCTCAATTTTCTATGTGTGCTACTTGAAGTAAGAGAAATTGCAACTTTTTGCAAGGACGACAGATGCGTCCTCCCTTTTATCATCATCACTTTACCATTATCATTAACATCATCCTTCTCTTTCTCTCAATATTCTATTATCGACTTTACTTTACTACTATTACCACCACTACCAGTATTATTTTTTACTGAAGGCAACGTGCTACTGTTTTTAATGAATATTAGACAGACGCATAGGCATATATATAGTTGTACACACGGAGAGTAAAAAACGGAACATTTTTATGCATAATAAACTGAAAAAAAACTATGAGTACAACTACCTAAAACAAATTCAAGTAGCGAACTACATGTATAGTAAAATGAAATAAATACAAAAACAACAAATGGAGATGAATGAAATCCGCCTAATTATTATTTTACTCTCTTAACACTTAAGAAATTATTAACTTATTTGAATAAATGACAAGAATCATTAATTTTCGACACTTTTATGTCTATTGAAAAACCAACATGTATCTACCTGGCAATCCTTCATACCTTTTTTTATTCAATCCTGCAAAAATTTAATGAGTGTACTGTTCTCCAAAGGCTGTAGTAGTACTGTAGGAAGATGTAAAACTCTAAAAATTCATGATGGTTAGAGGTGAATAATTTCATTCACCTCTGGCCTGGGAGTAACACCTAGTTAGTTCAGATAGTCATAAAAATTTTAGCTAAAAACTTTACAAATTTCTCGTGTCATGAAATGATATTACATCATTCTACTCAAAGAAAAAGAATACTGATATCCTTCTGAAAAGTATAGTGATGAAATTATGCATCACCATAATTTCAGTATAGTCCTAATCCCTAAGAATGTAATCCATTCGCCTTTTAGTGACACATGCCTTGTGATCCTATACATCTTCCTTTTCTATACAAGGGAATATCAGAGAAATAAAGTAAAAAACACAAAGCAACAATGACCAGACTGGATCTAATAAATCATACATATCTCTTTCCATTGTGTTGATGTTTTTGGAAGTAAACAGACACAACCCACTTAATTTAGTGTACAATACCAGTTTAGTTAAATGAATACCACAGAAAAGTCCATCTTCATTATCTAAGAATGAAAAAATGAACAATATGCATTCAAATTGTTATATTACATTACATATTAATAAAATACAAACGTTATTATCATTTCGGTACATTGTTATAATTATAATTCTGTGTGTATAGAAGCAAAATGATTTAAAATCGAAAGTCGTGTAGGAGGTCTGCCTTCTGCTCTACCAGCCTCTTTTTTGCCAACTCAAAACTCAAAAACTTTTAACAGATTTGCAAAATAAATAACTTCATGATTCACATTTGACACTTAGCGATTCAATTCAATCAAATACAACAAAACAAAACCATCATCATGCATCATCATCAATTCTCTTGGAAAGACGTAGTTTTAAAATCACAAAAAAACAACAAACCAGGGAGAGATGGATAAGTGGAAGCAATCTTATTACCCTTTGAAGTTAAGACTTGTACTTACATTTACATCATTATAAAAATGCATAAGAGCAGAGAATGGAATTCATGAAATGTTTCAAAAAGGCATAACCTTTACTACCACCACAGGTCGAATACAATACAAACTCCGTGAATTAAAAGACCTCCACTTTGCCCACAACCAACTCAACATCATCACCAATTGTTTAATCGACACAAATCTAGCTTCTCAGAGGAAAAACTACTGATATTTATGAAATCTCTCATAGTGTCTGTAATTGACTACTGTGTACCAGTGTGGGGTTCTTTATGCCCAGCGAAGATAGAAAAGTTTGACCGACTAACTCTGAAGCTGCTGAATAAAATCTTGAAGAACCAAGGTACCAGCTCCCATGATGTCATGGAACGTGCAAACCTTCTATACACAAATGAAAGAAGAATATTATACGGTCTCAAATTCGCTTTTAAACACCTAATCCATAACAGTACAGTCACGGAAGTGTTCAGTGAATATTTTGATAAGCGAGCTCAAGATAACTCGTTGCGGAGTTCGAAAAATGTTATAATCGCATATCCCAAAACCGTGTATGGACAAAAATCTTATTTTTATTGGTGTCTACAGTTATGGAACAGTCTGCCATCCAATGTAAAACAAATTGAAACAATTGGTTGCTTCGATAAAGCAGTTAGATTGTTACTGTTACAAAAACGCGGG
Organism: Isotoma decorata; assembly: GCA_034698605.1. Lineage (NCBI taxonomy): Eukaryota > Metazoa > Arthropoda > Collembola > Entomobryomorpha > Isotomidae > Isotoma > Isotoma decorata. Next base: position 26,890 of record JAQGBU010000034.1, read on the forward strand.
GAGGAATATGTATACGATAAATTCAGTTTTTAATTAATTGTTTAAAGCCTTAGCATTAGCTTAGATACACGCAATATTGTATTCAATAATTTTATATGATAAACAAATATTTTCTATCTTTAATATTATTTTAAGACGTGTCCAGCATTGGAAATACTTAATTGTTATGTTTAAACACGGACGAAATAAATAAACCTTATTATTATTAATCTAACCAAAACCAAAACCATCATCATCATCATCACAAAAAGAAATATAAAAAAGACCATGCATACACTTGTTCCTTTCCTGCTGCTCCCTTTCATCCCCTTTCAAAAGGTAATCCTATTCCTACTCCTATGATCCACCTGTGTGTACATTACATTACATACACATGAACACCGTTCCATGAACTTGAACTTTTTTTATAACAAAAGCCAAAAAAGTTACACTCGACACTCAAGGGCCTTCTTTCACTACTCTTGAGTCATACTTAAACTATTCTATTGAAAAAATCTTACAAATTTTCTGCATCTACACTACGAAATTTTTAACATCTTTCCTTAACTAATATAAGCACCCCTTTCTACCATACTTTGTATAGATTTTAATCAAAGATTCTTTTCTAACGTTTCAATTCCTAACCAACCTTACCTAACATGATATAAAAATAAAAACGGCATAATATGTAGGATAGTCGTGCATCATAAAAGGCACCATAAGTCATAGTACCGTGAGTGATGATGATACCAACGAATTCAACATAAAATAAAAACCATGGCCATGATATTCTTACCAGAGAAAAAAAATCATCTCATTATTCATTATTAGAAATTCATGTTGAATTGCATTCACACTTCCATCTTTGGATACCCGAGACCTGTCCACCGCCACCACCAATTTCCATATAGAGAAAGAAGTAGAGAACAAGTCAACCTGAACATTGGTAGATAAGGATATGATCCTTACGTTGATAATGTTTATGGCAGTGGTGGTGTTTTGTTGGTGACGGTAGATTTATGAACAATGTCATGTCAAGTCAAAAAATCCTCTTTAGTGTATTCTTCAATAAGAAATAGCAGCCAGCCGGCTATTCTGTTTAATCTTCAGTCTAAAAAACATCCTACCTGTCAGATCTCAGTTCGCAATTAATTCCTTTGGCTTTGCAGCATAATATATGTATGTCTGTTTGTGTAGCATTTTTCTACGAAGAATTAAAACTAATAGCCATAATAATATGTAACACAATAAGATAAAATTATTGTAATGCAAGTAAGTGTGAAGAGGCCGGACAGACTGAACCTGAACTTCAAAATACACTTACAACTTCGCATAATAACAAGAAAATATTGTAAATTGGGATGAAACCTAATCGAATGTGATAATGAATCTGCAAAGAATGAGTTGTGGCTTCATGACACAAATTAAATTATAATATGGAATGGGACTACTCGCTACTACACATTCTTCACATTATATTATTATCAACAGTATTATTATTGCTTTACCCACACTACCCAGTAGTTGTAATGGTAATGCTTATCTTTAAAAGCAAATAATAAAATAATAATAATAAATTATCTTGAGCAAAATCTCCTTCTCACAACACACAAAACATGCATAAGTACAAAAGGGATAGATTTAAGGGTGGTCAAATTACTACATCTTAGCTACTAATAGCATTCCCTCTGACACCACCACTATTATGAATTTACTATATCGTCTTGAACTTTGATGATTGTAGGTTTAGCGGTTAAATCTCATCATAATAGTAATAATGTAATTTAATGCAATCCAATGAATAAATCTTTTCATATCTTGTCCTTAATGTTGTAAGATTGAGTACTTTTTCTAGTTGTCCAAAGTCTGACCCCAACTAATAATATTATATAAACATTATCCAACTTAATCTCAATCTTGCCCTCTTTAATCACCAAGGCAAGAACTTTAAGTCAAAACTAGTAAGCAGTATAAGTGGTAGTGGTAAAAGTCTAGGATGAATCTACTGGATGATGTGGATTATGGATGTTGTATATGGATGAACGGACAGGATAGATAGAAGAGATCATCTATCACTTTAATTTTAATGCTTCCACCACCACCACAATCTCTATTCAAGCGTATTATTTATATGAATTCATTATTATTACATTGCATGCCAACGCATTCTAATTTATCCATTTACATTTTCATTTTCATATTAATTTTTTTGTATCATCTCATACTTGAAAACGAATTGTCTTTGTCATTAAGTTCCTGTTTCATGTTCCATAAAACTTAATTTAATCTTGAAATCCATCTTTTCTATGTAATTTTGTAACAAAATCATTTATATGGTGTACCTTTCTCCTCGTAAATCTTACGCGAACATCATCACAACAACAAACCTAATACATACAATACTACAAGTAGGCAGGTGTAGTAAAGGCAGGTAGATGAAATTATAAAAAACTATAAGAAAAAAGAGGAAAGGTAAGTTGTGTTCGGTGTACATAAACTATTACTACTACTGCATTGTTTTAATGCTGTAGTAGTAGATTTTTTTTCAGAAGCGGGTCGGCCCATACGATGATTATAAGATAATGGAAATAGTAGTAAAAGCTATGGTGGTATAAAAACCATGATAACAACGATGGTGATCGTAATAGCATTTAATTTAAACAATTTCTCCCTTGACTGCTCAACACCAGATTACAAGAACTCTTATCTACGATCACTATTTGTTTTACTCCTAAATAAAACATTTAGTTTCCTCATGCATTAAAAAGTACAAGAAAGTTAAAAAAAAGTAAAACAATCTCTCATGATAATGACGAATTTTTCTTTCTTTCTTAATCAGAGTAATAATAATACGTCTGAAACCCGGTTAGCTTTTGAGTTTAATTTTTTTACAATAAATATAAAGTCATTCCATTCGCCTGAAATCAACATTAAATCTTCTAAATCTTGTTAGGTATGTCCTATAACCCTAACGGGAAAATACTTGCCCTTGCTCAGAGAACTTGAATGGAGACTGGTATAATGAATTCATGAATGTATGTACCATGTAGGAAAGTCACATCACAACTTTTAGCAACCAAAAAAATGAGTGTTATGTTATTATCATTTTATAAAATACCTTTCTGCATGCCAGTAACACGCATTTTACTCAAGATGAGATAGGAAGTGTCAGAATTCTATTGCATGCAGGCAACTAACTACTTAAATAAAATGTTGCAAACGGGCTCGATGCCTGGTCCATGTATGCATAGGTTATCTTTGTTGAGTTTTGAAATAAGTTTTATGACTGATGTTGATGTTGGTTACAAAAGTCATGAAAAGCAAATATGAAATAGGAGAAGATTAAAACCTAGAATTTTCAATAAATAATAAATTCAATGGTAAGCTATCTACTCAAGTTAATGTTTTGGGTGAGGCATGTCCTTATTAATATGATAAATAATTTAAAATGAAGCTTCTCGTGTGTGTGTACATACCTTCATCGAGTATTCTGTCCAAGTGAAGAAATAGATTGGGGAAGATAGCGAGCTGTTTCTTGTCTTTGATAAGCTGGGCCAGGTAATCAGCCATGTTTTGAGTGTTTGTGTGATTATTAGCAGAATTCATAGAATTAGTGGCACCATTTGAGTTATTCACATGATTATTGACAACTGTCGCTATGCTTGTCGGGGACATATTGTTAACATTAAGGGCACCGCTGGCACTGTTCAAACTTGTCATGGTGGTCGCAGCTGATGGACTGGTGACAAGTGTTACAGAAGAGATACCAAGTCCGTCACTCATTTTCATTTTTTTGGCACATAAGAGAATTCATATAAGAGAGAAGAAGTTGAAAATTTTTTAACGTCGAAAAAGGCACTTGAGGAAGGAAGGAACACAAGAGGACTGCAGGTAGACGATGAGTAGTTAAAAATGTAGTCCAAGGAACGTTAGCTTGTACAACAATTAAAAATTACGATTTCTCTCTCTCTATCTTGTCTAATAGAGCTCTTTCCTACTTAGGTTTTTACTACAGAGTACTAATAAGAAAAACCCAGACAGAGATGATAATGTTAGTTAGATGAAGAACTAAAGACGACAAGATGATTTCCCAGGAATACTTCTGACTGAACTGAAGGCAACAGGATCAACTTCTTATTTCTATCTTGAATCTTACTATACAAACGGCACAACCAACACTCACCCTTAGAGGGAGAGATCCAAACTGGCTAATATCCTCCGCATCTGAAATACACACACATACATAACACTAGAGTTAGCAGAGATTCATACACAATATTAGAAATATCCATCTCAAAGCTTAACAAGTATCCACAGTTGCCAACAATCTTTTCTTCATCTTAAATGTTTAACATAAAACAAAATATAAGATGTAGAAAGAACCTACGAGCCATACATACATCGCAGTGGAAATGAGAAATTCCATCACCAATTACTTCTCATCATTGTACAAAATTCTACCTTAACACATAATAATATGAATGAACCTTGTACTATTACCAATACTACTACCACCACCGTTTTAGCTTTTAAAACTGAAGAGTCGTCGAGGGGTCTTGTATTCTCTTCGTTTTACCATTACCTCTTTAAAACAAGTATAAGAAGATAGATTCTTTAAGACGGTACATACTTTACAACTTTCTTTCATTTCAGATTATTATATCTGTTCTGAAGAAGGAATAACATTAAGATTAGGTCCATCGGGGAACCTCCATCTAGCTCTTCCCCGATAATCCCAATAACACTTAAAGTAAAACTGCAGCATTTCTAATATCTACCATTCATCCATGGATGTACAGAAAGAATAAATGTTTAAAGACGTACGTACGGTACAGAAAGACATATCACTGTGGTATAACCAAAGGACACATATACACATGTTAGGTAAGAGACAGATCTGATCTGCTTTGAGGTCTCTAGCTTAAACGAAACTCTTCAAGTTGCAAGTTGGCAGATGCTTATACCTCTTCAGTGCCCCAAGAAGTAAGAAGGCTACTTCATCTTTCTTCATCATCATCATCATCGTTCTCTCCTCATCATCTTAGTCTTCTTGTTGGTCCTCTTCTGCTTGTTGGCTTCTCGATCTCTGTTGTGGTGATGATGGTAGTGTTATTCGTGTTGGTAATGTTGACGCTGACTGCATCAATTCTTGAGCCACCACCACTTACTACGATTAGACTTTCAAATCCAAATCCAACATTAGTCCCAAAACAACAAATCTTCTTGCCCCTCCATTCCATCATCCGTTTCGGGGATATTTTATACTCTCATCCGCTACGAGTACCACAGATACCATGGATCCTACTGACTCCCAACATTCTTGGCTTTAGCTTGTCTGAAAAACCGAGATTTTATACACATACAAACACATATATACCACGAACATGTAATAAGCTGTGACTTCCACAAAACCCCGAGAAACCTATCCAGCAGTCTTCAGAACTAAAAGATCAAAAACCTGCAGCAGTCCTAGTAGTAGCAGTCATAGCAATTTACTTTACATTACAGTCAGTCTTTAGTAGTAGTAGTCACAGCAAGTTACACATTTATGATCTACATGTCGTTTCTGTAATTTCTATTTAATAACATGTTCTACAACCTACACATGTACCTTATTGTACAGCCTGATTTTCGATCCGATACTGCGGACCATGATATGTGTTGAAATCCGTCACTAATTTCATACCACGTCGCATGCCATGAATTACTAAGAAAAAATGACATTAAGTCACAGCAATTCACTTCCGTCCTTTTTGTCTGCAAATATACCTACTCACCTTAAACCTTAACACTACCTAGCAAACGTTACATTATTGACCGAAATATACTCATACATTGATGCATGCAGCATATTCACCCGTTATCTACAGATATTTTTACCCATGAGACCACTGCACTACTGCACGGAGACCAAAAAAGACATTTATTATTCCTTGCCTTTACGAAATATCAAATAAAATCATAATTTCATTTCATACACATTTTTCTTCACCATCGTACCTCAAACAACCTTTTAAACCCATATCATCCCAGATAATATCTACCTGCGATACATATACACAACTATTTATAAAACTGCTTAAACTAACCTATCAAAAACATATATTCTCACACCACCAAAAGCAAACATCTTTTTCCAAACTAAAAGAGCCTTACCTAAAAACCTTTTAGCTTTGTGCTAGTAACAGTAACCCTTCTATGATAATATCAAAAAATTTACATTCATCTAAAGAGATGCTATCATCATGCTGTTATGTGCACCTTATCGTGTAAAGGATCCTAAAAAATCCTAGAAAATTCTCTCACTAAAGTCATACTAAACCCAAGCTAGTTTTGGAATTACGGTACGGTACAAATGGCTATTTCTCGTATAGTTTTTTATAGTAAAAACTAAAATAAAAAAGGCACCACCAGCCAGACTAAACTAAACTAAAACTAAAACTAAAACGTAAAAAAATAACTCCTTTTCCCGTGTACCCTCCAAAACAAACATTCTGTATTTCTATACGGAATCACTACCTAATAGTAATAGTACTAACTTCCATGAAGAAAGGCTGAGCCAGCCAAATCATACTAAAAAAATAAAATCTTCATAAGAACATGTATTACATATTACCTACTAGTTGTTAGGCTGCTACCAATACATTTCACATTTCGATAAAGTAGCCAGTAAGTTGTCTACGAACTCGTGCAAGGATAACTAAAACCATGCTCTTCATTTCGACATTCGATATCAAAATCGACATACTTCCTAGGAACGCTACACCGTAAGAATGTAACGGATTCGTACCGCATGGGAAATGAGATTTTATGAAACACTAGAAACAAGGTAGTACCAGTTTAATAATAGGAATTCCGTCCTACATGAAATTATTCCTCCAGTTCAATTCCATTCGAACATTACGATTGCACATACCTCCAAGGAACATTTTACTACACTTTTGGAATGTTAACTAATAAGTAAGCCCGGAATTTCTATACAAGGTTCTTCTACCTCGGTAGAATAAAACCGAATCATAATAATGGAACTGAAATAAAATCTCCATATTTTTTTAAGACTTTTCATGTTGTATAACAACCTATCCTATGCAACTGTGACTTGACTTCCACTACTGTACTCCTTGTTTCCTTTTCTCCTGTCAAAAGTGAAATTGGCTGACTCAGTCCAGCCTAGCTAAAAGCGAAGTCCGTCTGTATATATTTTACATGGATTCAGTCAAAGTTCACTCTTCATAGTTTTTTGAGATGAAACAGTACACTTTTTAACGCTTCGACCATTTCTAAACTCTTGAAAATAAAGCCGTCTGGCTCTGCTACTCTACTTAACTTGTATTAAACTATTGAATCTACTAGTTGGCTCGAAATACTTATATCATTTTATAAGTCATCAGACTTGCTTCTTGCTACTGATCTTCAGCAGCTTAAAAAAACTTTGAAATTACCAAGGACTGTCTGCATCATCATATTTAATATCGTAGCCAGCCAAATACTTAATATTAATTTTTAAAGGAAAAAAAACTCAGACGTGTGTCTCATCTCAAATACTCAACCTCACCGATCTTGAGCTCAACCTTATAATATGTCACCAGATCAACACTGCCTTAATCTAGCCATGCATGGGTTTGTTTAAAGAGAAATAAAATGTACTAGAAACAAATAAATAATCTTTAAAAACTTAACATTAATGGTAGTAGGTACGGGCGTAGAGGAATTCATTTTTGATATACTTTCTTATGAAAAATATGAAAAACTTAACATTTCTTAGCATAGCAAATCAAATCTACTTTTTCCCCAGTTACTCTTACAGCCTACAATGATTGATCGTAATGATCCAAGATCAGTTTACCTGTATAGTGGTTAACAAAGATGCTCATTTACTACTTCCCAAGAATACAATTGTATTCAACAATAATCAAAGTAAAATACCCCTTTAAAACCCAATGGAAAATTTGAAATGCAATCCGGATGATATAAAATAATATGAATGAAATCCAAACATACTAAAATCGCAATCAATAATCATCAACGAAGAAAATAATATTAATATTAGTGCAAAAATTGGTCACAAAACCTTTGAGATGAGTCAACCTACTTTTACCCTTGGTCGTACTGCCTTACTTTCTTTTGAATCAAAAAGCCTCGAAGAGATTATACCCTATCTGTATTTTATGTATGACTAATTCTTATCCTACTTACTACAGTAAGAAAACAAGTATCTAAATCTACCAAAAACTATATTAATACTGAAGTATCGATACATTTATAATAATATGATACAAATACAATTTATAAACCAGTCTGACTGATTTGACTCTTCCTTTGTTGCAGGGCAAACAATACTCCTATTCACTATTATAATATCCATTATATATTATTATTTTCTATTCCTTGCCTTCGTTTCTATTTCCAATTTGGATTTTTTTCAACAACAATCAACAACACCAAATTCTGAGTTATTATTACAGTTAAGGAGCTTTAGTAAAAATAAATTCTTGAAGATTATATTTATTTTTGCATGCCCTAAGCCAAAACTGCTACCTTCAAGTAACTTATTCATCATCCCATCATCCTTATATCACATTTTTTGCGATAGTTTTCTTATCTTTCCTGATATGGAGCGTTAGCTACGATTTACGATATGAAGATTACACAGTACATTAGATGTTTGCAAATTTGCAATTGCAGACGGTTGCGAATAAAAACAACTTTTTTCACAAATAAATAAATAAATCTAAAATAAATGCTCTCATATATTATGATGTCGTTTTTAGCACGCATACACACAAAGATAATTGGTAGTTCACACATGTTAGTAAGTAGTAGTATGTAAGTTGTAAAAAGTTTAGTACAATAATAATTACAACAAGCTGTAATTTTAAGTTTTGGGCAAAAATTAAAAAGCACATCGAGATGGTTTATACAAGGTTGCACATTTAAAGTTATAGTAAAATTACGATGAATGTTACTGCATGACATTCTGGAGGTTAGTTAAGGTCAGATGCTGCTGGGAGTTTTATTAGAAGGACACACAGACAGAACACAACATATATGACAAAAATACCATATTACTGAAAGATTTGAAGAACTGCAAGCAAGATCTGTATAGGGAGAGTGACTGGGCACTTGAATTTTATTTTGATACACAGTAAGGGAAATGGGTCGGTCTTTGGGGTATCCGAAAGAAACAGGACGGAAGAATAAGAATGTAGAAAAGTCGACGGGTAAATAGAGGAAATTATAAAAAACAGTGATTACCGTAAAACGCGATTTAGAACCCCATGGAGAGTTATTTTTTCAACCCTCCAGAAAGGGTGGGGCTCTACTCCGGGGGGGGGGGGCTTATAGTTTCAAAAGCAAAAATCAAAGAACATCTTCTCACGAAACCAACAATTCATGTCGTCAAAGTCCAAAATTTCTTACAATTTTAGAGAGCTTTAAAACTTGGTTGGGTGTAAACTAAATCCAGACTCTCTGGTGTCTTTATTTTCTATTATTTAAAATTAATTTTTTTTATGTTCTACACTAATCTATATTTCTGGATGGGACTATATTCCGGGAGGGGATGTTATTTTTTCATATCAGCCACTAGAGCTGGGGTGTTATTTAGGGAGAGCTATAAACCGGGGGGGTTCTAAATCGCGTTTTACGGTCTACTCAATTTATTTTTTTCTCATCCTTTATTTTACGGATCTTTTATCTTATGCGTCCTGTTTTGGTAATACCATTTCCCCGTCATGTTTGCCAAAATATTTCCTCCGGGAAACGAAAATCCGAAACACCGAAGTCAGGTAGATTGACTAACAAAAAACTTGGTTTGTCTTAGGGAATTAAATATATTATGGTAATACCTTATCCTCCGGAACTCCGATAACCCTTTCCTTCCTACTTCATACTTCACTGCTCGTCATTTAAGTGCATTTACTATCAACTATTACTAAAGGGACGTGAATTATATTCAAATTTTTGATAATATGGTATTTTTTACAAAAACTCTTGTTAGTCAGATCTCAGATCGCACGGAGCAAAAACATTAAGATGATTTGGTTAATCGTGTCACTAATTAATAATATTAATAATTAATAGTTAAAATTAAATAATTATAACTTACTTTTTACACCATTGAAATAGAGACAAGCACTTATTAGCATGCTTCCCTGTCCTCATTTGATGGTAATTATGTTGGTTAAAAAAATTACAAAAAATCGCATGTTACTGTCAAATAATTAGGTAGATGTGAATGTTAGGTAATTAAACATTTTACATGATATTATGTGTCTCATCTGCTGACACTTCACAAATCAACAGTTCTACACCTCTCTCTCTCCCTACCTACCTCTATAGATATCTCTCTCTAGTAAATTGTAATTAAGGGGATAATAACAACTCTTCTACGTTTCTAATGATGAATCCTCAAATGATAAAATATTTTGAGTGATACTGTTCCGCAATAATGCATGAATAAGTAATAAGCATGTAAAGACAAAAGTCAGGGACAAGGGAGTTCATCAATCAACCCGGCTTGTTGCATATACAATACTATAAAATAATACTGAACTATCCACATAGAATATGTAGAAGATATATTTCTGTGACTATACATAAAAAATGAAATCTGCTGGTTGTTTTCCAACAGGTAAAAAATCACATCCATCAGCAAATCTACTAGTGAGTCACTTAATTCACTACTACATACAGAAGTAGAAATTTACTCTCCTGGCCTAATTAGTAATTAGATTGAGGTTGTCAATCATTCCGAAGCGAAGGGATCAGACCCATTAGGAAGGTTTTCCTATTTCAAAAGTAGTTGCAGTAGTACATAAAGACGGGCAAAACTCGCAAGACAACCGATCGACTTGGGTTATTCGTTATTAGTTACAACTACAGGTTAGCAGTTAATGGTGGTGGTAGTAATAGTAGTACAAGTAATGCAATGTGATACAAATCTGGTAAGCCAGTAGTAGACTAGAAGTAGGTAGTTGGTGGAAATTTTCAGCGTTAGAAAGTTAGAATTGTAACAATTTTATTTTATGCAAACAGCAAGCGAACCATGAAAAAATAATACAAGAGGTGAATATCAGTTGACATCCAGTCGTAAATTAAATCTCACCTGTCAACCTGTCTCTATCTATATCCATTTCAGCCGTTATTAATCTAAAAAAGACAATGCCAGGAGCATTTTTGCTTAAATCTGCAAAACCTCAGTCTTTTCGATTTGATTTCTTTTTTATAATTCTAGCCAAGTTAGTCGATCAGAAGCTATAAAGCAGGTTTGATAGGTCAGAACGCTCAGCTTCCTGATTCCTAAAATGTTGCGGTATATCATGCCTATATTAAGTTGATTATATTGACGACTGCTCGCTGTGGCTGTCTATTACACGAATAGTTTCAAATGGTAATTCCAAGCTAAACAAAGGTAGTTAAATTTTGCTTTAAATACAGTCCGAAGTTGTTATTTTTTCGAAATGTAAAGAAAAAAAAGATATACAAATGATATGTACCATGTTATTTCAGTTTTTTACTACAATTAATACCCAACTCTTATCGACATTTGAAACAAATAATCTGTTTTTGAACTTGAATTTTATCGTGGATTTTTAACGAATAAAAGATGTAAAGAACGGAGTAAACATAAAGTTTTATTAGAGTTGCAGAAGGACTAAATAAGAAAAACTGCAAACCTATATTTTGACCCCCGCCCCCACAAAACCTCACCTCTAAGCATATAATTGGTTCATCATTACATTTTGATTTTATATATTGTGATTTTATTTCATGCATTTTAATTCATGATTATATTAAGCCAAAAATCATTTTTTGGAACACAATGGTAGAAAGCTGAAATTTGGCATGCGAGTTGAAAATAGCCATGTTATAGTACAAAACATTTAAAGCTCTTTTTTGCTGTTTCAATGGCCCCAGGGTGACCCCCCCCCCCACTAGTTTTTGAAAGTCATGGTAAAGTGGGGGTTCAAAACAGTTATAGGAAATGAAATTTGAAATCCAATTTATTGTTTTTCTGATTTCAGCAATCCTATAAGGTAAGCTGCCACTGGTTTTTAAAGTTTACCATAATATGTGTCAAATTACTGTCTGTGAAATATGATACCTGGCTCGGGCTAAAATAAGTTACCCAGTACAGGCACGTTTTCTAAAAAGTAATGTAATAAAGTTACTCTTTACTTTAACAATTTCTTATAATCTTTTTGCAAAATCCCTGTTTGTATCTGAATTCGGTTTTTTGTAAACTTTGAAAGGCGTACTGTTACTATTGACTTGAGTTGAAACCGACTTTGGTAATGATTGAAAGGAGCAATTTTCGCAATTTCCTGGCTGGAGTACAGTTTGCAGTAAGATAAGGATAACCTATTATTGCTAATACAAACGCCCCTAGCTAAATTATAAACCCTCAAAGGCGACAAAGCAAAGCTATGGACTAAATCTAAAAGCCAAGGTACCCATCACGCAACCATGCACTGAAAAACTAAAATCATTTTCGTGTGTTTAGTACTTTTTAGAAACTACACAATAGAACATGTATTATAATATATTCCCTTCTTGATCATTTGATGTTTAACATGTGGGACTAAAACCGTGAAAGTACGTGGAGAGGTCATTCTTTCCTTTTTACTTAAGTAAGATTGATCAATAAAATAATAAATAAAAAGTTAATAATAATAACCTGCATAACCCCACAAGCATGGCTCATGTGAAATGACGCTTTTTCATCTAAAATCGAACACATCTTATAATAGACTGCCTTGTTTGTTACTATCTTTTCGAATGCGTAGTGTGTTTTTTTACCGTGGGAATCCGAACATCCGATTTTTATAGGCAAAATAATGATTGCGGGCACATGCATTTTTTAAAAGCAGCAAGCAACTATCCTAACACCTGCACTTGTCAATGATGATATTATATTATGCTTCAACGTTTTCTGGTTTGAGGCACAAGCCACTACAGAATAAGCGAAGCTTATTGTCTACTTATCCTGTAAACTGCACCAAAAACAAATCCTCTGATAATAGCATGCCTATATGAAGATTATATTTTAAAATGGTTTGTGATTAAAAATTAAATAATGAAAAAATCTGACTTATCTTTAGTTTTTTCGTGTTTAAGAAATTTAAGCCTCTTTCAACGAATAAAAGGCATGCTATAATATTTTTAAAATTCCATCATTTAGTCAGCTTCATAAAACTATAAATTAAATACGAACTAAGCCCGATATTTGTAAAATAACGTACGCATTTTGGTTCGAATTGCAACTTAAAAAATGAACCGGAAGGATTAACGAAATAGGGCAAGTGAAATTAAAAATGAACAAAATCAATACAAATCTTTACCTGTCGAATCGGCGTGCAAAAATAAATTGATCGGTCTATCAAGAACACCCAAATCTTGTCTAATTCTTGTTATCTTGTTATCTTTGACTGTCCAAAACTAAACAAAAAATAAGAATTTCAAGTTTCGGCCTTACATATTTATGATTTCTCTAGATTTATGTTTAAAGCGAAAGCAAATTGGCAAGCAAATATTATTGGAATTAAAATTGGCTTACCTGATGAATCTCATAAAAATGCTTTAGATGTAGCGTAGATCACTACCAGTACCAACTATCTGAATGTCTCGAGTTCAAATCTTCACTTGATTTGAGTGCGTGTAGAAGATTATGGAGTAGATTTAACGTTTCCTGAAATCCAGATCCAGCCGATTCCAGAGCTGAAGATAAGAGTACTCGAGACTCAAGAGATTATGTCTTTGTTTAAACAGGTAGCACGCTCCATCAGATTATTATCGGTTTTGGTCTTTCTGAGTTTTCCAAACTTTGTTTTTAATCATCACAACATTAATGGTCCACCGTTGGCTTCTCCAATTATTAAATCCAATTGTTAAACAGTAGATCAGCAGCAGGAAATTTATCCAGTCGATAAAGCTTGAACCAGCTCTAAATCTAAATCAGAATTAATTTGTTCCTTCTTGTCTTTTATAAGTTTCCAAGGTCAATAGGTCACAGGGAAGCTTCCTTCGCGAAAAACGTAACACCACAGGTCAAAATTCAAAGGCCACAAAGATAGGTCTAATAAAATAAAAGGAATAAATATGTTTTAATTTTATTTAAATGCTTCAACAAAACTCTGAATGACTAAAGTCCAAAGTTCACATTAAACAAAAGTATAGGTCTTTCAGCCGAAAGTTTGTGTGAAGTGAACAAATTTGTACATTAACATTACACATTACACATTACACATTATAAACGTTCAAGTCAAGATATTTTACATTCAACATTATTCGTCCAAATGAAATCAAAGTTTCTAAAAGATACAAAATGAAGGAAGTGGCATGTGACATGAAAGGTGAGGACTGGAATTCTAAATACATCATGCATTTCTTACCTATATCGAAATGAGAGTGACGAACTGGTTAAAGAAGTATGCTGGTCACCCCCACCCCGTCGTCACTCTCGTCCGATTCAGCCCTGCTGTACATGTACACTGTCAACTGTCTGTAATCTTAATGCCAGCTAATTTATAATTGCTTAATTACTACTAAATTCGATCAAAGATGATGACGGAAAACCTTAAATATTAATATAATACATAATATATGTAATCCGCACTCCTCCGCAAATCCGCACCTCTCCCTCTCCCTTGCCCTTACACCTTAGTTCATAGTTTATTTATGAGTCCCAAGTCCCAGCCTCAACAAAGTCAAAACAAAAAAAGCATATTTTATGACATAAGTTAACTATCAACAATACGATTCCTGAATAATAATGTGACTGCAATGAATTATGAATGTAAACTTGAATCAAGAAGACGCAAATTCGTTACGATTTTATCTTTTAAATCCAAGCCGACATCAATACACAATAAATTGAAATAGACAAAAGACAATTAACCTAATACTTTCGTACCTACTACATACAGACTTACAGACTTCAGCCTTCGTCAAAATTTGACACACATTTTGACAAATAATCCCCCCCCCCCTGGCCCCTTCCTGACTTGACACGATTACTTTAGACTTTCAACTTTCCAGACTTCGATCAAATCAAAATCAAACACACACGAAATAAAAGGCAGACAGTCAGACAATTCACAAATTGTAAATGAGATGTGTCCTCTCTTTGCAGACTCTAGCTCTGCCTTTGCATTATTGCATTGCTCCATGCATGCCGTCCATGCTGCACCAATGCACCAATTTCAAGAATAAGAACGTGCGAAAAAGCAAGAAAGTATAAAAATCAAAAGGAATAAAATATTACGTGTCCGATGAGCTAGCCGACAAACCGACATATCCGAACCAAAACTCTACAAGAATTATAAGTCGCAAATCGCAATCCAATCCAACAAAATAGTAGACTGTACTGTATCCATTCCATTCTGCCAACGAATGCACAATTCACGCACAACGGCATTCCATCCCAACTTTCACAACCTCTCTCCATTCGATTCTCCATAAACCAAAAAAGATACATCATACTTTCATACTAGAAACAATCTCTATTCCCAAATTGTCTCTCTCTTTCTCTTTCTCGTTATGCTTAATGAATAATGAATTACCAAAACTATATGCATTTCCTCGATTCATTCTTTATTTTTTAAATATTGAAAAGCTATAAAAACAACAAATGCTCAATGAATGCCGAATTGTGAATTGCCTTTCGAAAAATCCTTCCACTTATTACTCTTTTTCCCCAAAAAATGACTACAAAACTACTATGATCCCTAGCCCTACGATGCATACATGCATTGTACATGCCAAATGTGAAATGCCCAACCTAAAATGGAAAAAATACAAAATAGAAACCTTACCGTTTTTTTGCAAAAACTTGCACAGCAGTTTTTTGTTACAGGCCACAGCACAGGCAGCAAGAGAGCAATTTTATCAGCAGCGGAAGCATCTACTAATATTATATTGATGATGATAATGATATTTTGATGATGTTTGAGATTTTTTTTGATAAAGTCATCCAGTGAGTGTGGACTGCTGGCTGTGTATGTGTCCACACTGATCACTGAAATTGTTCCACAATGCAGAAAAGAATGTGTCAACTTCTTAAATTATTAACACTTCTTGTTAAAGCCACTTAGCCGGAAGCAAAAGATCACACGTACGGAAGAGAAAGAGGTATACATACACAAAACACACTTTTACAAAGGCCTCTGGAGAAAGAGTGACAAGAGAGAGATTTTTATAGATAAATCGTTTAAAGTATCAAGAATGACAAGACGAAGATATGATACCAGCCTCAGTTTAGTAGCAGTAGTGCTAGTCTAGTAGTTAGTGTGAAAGTTGTTAGTTTTTTTGATAGGGTAAAAGAAGAATGTGTGTGAAATTCGGCTAATTCAGAGAAGAGAGCTGAAGAAGAACTGCTGGAGCAGGCTGGAAGGTGATTGCGAAAAAAAAGCAAGAAGAAAAAGGAGGAGAAACATAATGCAGAGATTTCTTGGTCCGCTCCGGACCCATTCTGCTTCTTTGGGTATATTCCACACTGATTTCTCCATGCATATCCAACAGCGTGATGGGCACAATGCATACCATGCTAAGGAACACGGGTATTATCATTTTTACAATCATGAATAATGTTTGGGATTTTTGGTAGTAAGGGGGAACTTGGTTAAGTTCATTGGGGTACTTAAGGACGCTTTAGGTGTTGAAGGACGCTTTGGAACGGTTTTTAAGAAAGGAGGGGTAAGATTTGGGTTGCTGAGGGTGGGAGTTGAAAGAGATAAGGTTAGAGTAAATGGCTGCAGATTCGGATGATTAGGGTTTTTAAGGTCGGCAGTCCGCGTGCCCGGGTCCCTTGCCCCTGGTGGACTTTTGCTTGCCCGAAGTTACAAGCGTCAGGGCTAAGCGTTAAGATTTAAGGAGAAGGGGCTTACTAAAATAAGCGAACGTGATTAATGGATGAACCTCTATATGTATATTATCATTGGTGCATGGCAGACACACAACAAAAGGGAAAGAAGAGAAAGCAATAATATTGAATAGGGAATGGATGAAGGAAATGGTAAAGTAAAAGTCTGTATTGTCGGTGTGGGTGACTGTGTGGTGGTATATTTTGGCTGGAGATACTGGAATAGGGTAAAGTAGCAGCATCGTCTGGGTATAAGATTTATAAGAATTACCCGTTTTGTTTAGAAGAAAGACCGAATAATAATCAATTCATGAGCATGGTGCATGCAGGTTCCGTACACCAAAAATCATGGAATATAACCGCTTGGCGCCTAAATCCAGCTTTCTCTTGAGTGCGCACATCACTCCTGTTAGCACGGAAGCATTCTTTGCCTTGATATAAGGCTGGAAGAAGAGAACGTGAAAGAATATTATTGGGAATCGTATTGATAAATTCACTGTTCATAGCGTTATAATATGTAAATCTAAAGCAAGGATGAGTCACGACATAAATTTCTGTGGGTTGAGTTATGCTATGAATAGTATGGCTTATCTTTGGTCTAACGTAATACGTAATACTCAAGATCAGTTACCGTCAATGGGTAATGGGCATTATGTTCCCCGCTAATTGTATCATTACTTTCCGTAGGTCCGAGAAATTGGGAACACTTTATTAATGTTATTCAATAAATCCATTAAAATTTGAACTCTAAATGAAGTCCCTGTCATAGAACAGCTTTTAAAGTTCTCCATTTTAGAGGTCGTTTCAATCTGCATGGCGAATCTTATTTGTATGAAAAATAAGTGAGTGGGATGCAAAATGTAGAATTTTTAATTCTATATCCGCCACTTACAGATAGGAATTATCCTTTCTGATTTCCACCGAACGACTTCAAATACATTTTTTGTCAAAGATAAAAGAGTACGCACTCTTTTATCTTTGACAAAAAATGTCAAAAAAAATCAGAAAGGATAATTCCTATCTGTAAACTTTCAGGCAGTAAAGCATTTATTAATAATATTATTAGTCAAGTCACATCTGAGGCCCCAGATACGAAATTACTTTAGAGAATTTAAGGTTCGTCTTGTACCCGGTAGGTGCCCATTTTTAGGAAAATGTTCCTTAGACAGGCCATACTTAAAATTGATTCCCGTCTAAAGTGACCAAACAGAAAATGGCTAATCCTTAATTCAGAAATTGACCAAAATATTGGAAGTCAATAATGCTTGAAAACTAGTAAATCTGAAATCGCCCGAAATATTGGAAGTGACTAATGTGAAACTAACATTAACCGAAACATGGAAAGCGACCAATTTTTAAAAACGATTTTAAATTATTTAACACACTTGAATTTTCAATAAAGTACGTTGCAGCATATAAATGATTATACAAGTGTTATTACCCGGACAGACATCATTGACAAAATATTACACACTCACGTCATGGGACAACCTACTTTATTTGGTTTGGAATGAAGCGTGGTATCCTTTTAATGGAGTCAATTATTCCTTGTATTAGGATTCATTTAAGTTCACGACATTGCATTATGAAAAATTTCTACGCATTACAATTACAAAATTTGAATATTAACCTGCAAGTTTTTGTCAGTTGCAAATATCAAAATGCTGTAATTATTGTTATAATCATCATCTCCGTCAATTTTTGAACCAAAAAAGTAAAAACTGCTCCATTCTTATCGAAAGTTTCATCGTGTCAGGAATTTCCGAACCTTGCACTGCATGACTACTTGTCTATTACGTCTTTCAAGTACCTAAGGATTTGCTTGGAAAGTCTTTCTTTTGGTAAGGAATTCTGACTTTCTAAACATGAGCCCTCAGTGCCATTACTCCATATATCGTCAGTTGACAGGAGGTAGTACATTTGTGCCATGTCCTTTGCCTTCGAGATTGACAACACTCTTTCTACCCTAAATTATGCAAGGTATATCTGCTTTTACTGCCTCAACCAAACATTATTCACCCCGCCAAATCTGGAAGATGTGCCGTACGGTTTTCACTCCATTTCTGCAACAGTCGAAAGCCCTTGCTAAAAGCCGTGAGTTGCTTTCCGATAAACTTCATGTCCTAGCGAACCGCCATTCTTTCTAGTGACCAAGACATCCAGAAAATGTAGTTTTCCGTCCTTTTTTTCCTCCATTGTAAATTGTACGCTTGGATGTACAGAATTTAGGTCATTTAGAACTTGTGATTTAAACCTTGACCTAGCAATGGCATAAACATCATCCACGTAACGAATGTACATAGATATATTAGGATGACCTTTTATGATCTCGTGTTCAATATATTGTATAAAAAAATTCCCAAAAATTGGCGATACTGGGCTGCCCATTGCGCTCCCTTCGTCCTGTGAGTAGAATTTGTTTCTCCACAATAAATTCAATTAGAATTTCACTATCTGTTACAGTTCGATTATTGCTCATATGCATAAGACAAATTGAAATTGCAATCGTTATTCGTATTGAAATAAATCGAATCGAATCTCACATTTACGAAGTCAAATAGGGTGTAAGGTTTAAAGCGGATCTAAAGTGCAATGCTTAACATATTAAATGAGTGGGTGTGTACACATTGTCCAATTCGGTTGTAGTTACAAGCTCTAACTTAAGTATTTCCTGATTATGCCCCTTTCCATGACCCCTGTGACCCAATTTGACCTCACAGAGACAAATTGAAAGCGGCAAAAGTTGTTCGCCGTGAACAGTAATACAAAGCTCAGTGGTCAAGAAGGGGGGTCATCAGGACACTACATATTCTACATTTTTTGTAAGACACTTACAAAAAAATGTTAACTCCATTAATACAACATTTAATTTTATTTTAACATTATTTAATATATACATCTAAATAAGGTTAGTCGCTGACGGTTTAGTCCTCTTCAATTCTTTTTTTCGCGTTGCATACGCAATTTCGAAATGTTTTTTACGATTAATTAAGGAAGTTAACGCTTTAGGTTATTTATTATTAAGCAATGTTTAGGTTAAGAAATCCAAGGTAGTTGTAGTGTAGTTGTGGCTGACGAAGAGTTAGATAGGTGCGGAGTGCTGACGTGCTATGAATGAGTCACCATGAAAAATGAGTGTGTGAGTGAGATAGTTTTTGGTCGGAGTGTCGGAGTTTACCGGCTTTCTCCATAAAACTTTTATTGATTTCGACTACTGCAGAGGGGAAAAACTTCTTATTAAAGCCAACCTTACTTTTTTACTTTCTCCAGTATCACCACAACACAACACACCAAATCCCTGTGGGGCGTTTACACACACACTACCACAAAACCAATTCAACATTTTTATATCAAGTCATTTTTTTCGTTAAATACAAAATAAAAAGTTTGTTAATAAACAAAACAATACCCAATACACAATACACAGTAAAAGTTAAAGTATGTAAGTAAATGAACGCACAAAGACACTACTACTTACATACTAGAGGTTGGAGGTAATTTTATTTAAAAATGTAATCTAAAGCTGAAAGCTTAGTCTTTTTTAGTTTTTAAATCCATAATACAGTTAACAATCAAACTATAAAATTTAATGGCTGGTTAGTTATAGTGGTTTGGGTTAGGTTATGACGTAATTAATTGCGAATTGGTTAGTTTAATTAATTAGTCATTCATCATTCAGTATTTTTATCGTTGGTCGATATTATGTATTAATATTGACTCTTTTCTTTTGAGTATTTCATATTTTTATTGTTCAATTTTATTTTATCCTGCATGTAGATTGCAGACTACACAGAAGATCTCAAATTTAATTTGTAATTGCAATAGCAAATAGTCGTATTTGGTAAATGTGGTAAAGTTTTGCCATTACACATTAAAAGAATAATGACATGAGTCATTACACATTCACATTAAGAAAATCTTTTGTTCTAATTACGTTGAGCATAGTCAAATATTATAATGATTTTACGCATTGCATTACTAAGTTCAAGGTTTATGTTGACATTTCACATTTTGACATTGAAATTCAGTTTCAGTCATTGCACATTGTATTGTGCATGGATTACTATCAACTATACTGCTGATAAACGCCAAGACTGAATGAACGACGTTGCTTCAGGAATAAAATATAACATTGCCATATTAGCCATAATAATGCCTGTGTGTGTTATTTAATATGTTAAAAACTACCTATGACTTATACCAAAACATTTCTTGTGCCACAACAACAGTTGAAAAATTAGCAAAAACTTATAATTTATTAGTTGTTTATTTTTATTATTTTAGAGGCTGGTGTTGAAAAATACCTTAACGTCTGCACCTTGCACCTCCCAAGCTCCATGGACTTGGTGTATCATCCCTCACCTTCCGAAAGTTGGAAAATGGATTGTTGACAATATGCGGATAGAAACTCAATGATTATCCTCCTGTCTAAATTAAACCTATTCCTGACACCATCAGGAGCAGTTGCCTTTTATCCTGTCAAGGGAGAGAGATAATATCAAGACTAAGAAACCTTTTCAGGTCAGGTGTTCAATAAATCAGGTTGTAGTGGACTTTTTACTTTAGTAGGTAAGGATAATTTTTATAGAATAAATTTCTTATGCATTGAATTTCAAACCTCCATTTGTTTAATTTGTATATTTGTTGTGTTTTTCAGTCTTGGTTCTGTGATTGGGGTATAGAGCCTGTATTGTATTTATTTCCTTGTCCTTGAATACCTTCAACTTAAGAGGACAACATAATGGACGAAAATAGTAAAAACAACAGTGGGCATATTAGTATAAATAGTCATATGAAGTCAAGTGGGACCTCACCGTATTCTTCGACAGCGTCAGGACTTAATCATTACTTTCCTGGGATCGGGAATGGGAACGGAAACAATCAAAAAAGAACGGAAAGTTTGAGTGGAAATCCCGAGGAGGATAATATTCTTTTGCATTCCTTTGATTACATTCGATCGCTGCCTGGAAAGCAAGTTCGATCTAAATTATCCGTCGCCTTTAATTACTGGCTTAAAGTTGATCCTGAAACTCTGGAGAAGATTTGTGATATTGTTGAGCTACTTCACAATGCCTCTTTAATGTAATAATAATAATTTGTAATTGCCTAACGATAGTAACACTACTCACTCTGTGTGTACTTAGATTTTGGTAATAGTGAAAGATGTATTTCTGTTCAGAATTGATGATATTGAAGATGGAAGTGAGCTAAGGCGAGGTCAGCCAGCGGCACATGCTATTTACGGAATACCGCAGACTATTAATGCTGCGAATTATGTGTACTTCATTGCATTAGAAAGAAGTCTTGCTCTCAAACACCCAAAGGTAATTTCTAAACGTATAGTTTTTTGAGGTTTTTGACTGATGAGAGGTATTTTTATTAGGCCGTTGAAGTTTTCACGGAACAACTTTTGGAACTTCATCGAGGTCAGGGAATGGAAATTTACTGGAGAGACATGTTTATCTGTCCCAGCGAGGAGCAATATACTGATACTATTGTTAAAAGTAAGTAATACATTCTGAAATGTTACTAAACGTTTTAACAGTTAGCATTACTGGGCTATTTGTTGTTAAATAGAAACTGGAGGACTGTTTATGCTGGCCATTCGTCTCCTCCAGCTGTTTAGTTCTGATCAACGAGACTTGAAGAAGCTCGTTTCATTGCTTGGATTGTTTTTTCAAATCCGAGACGACTACGCTAACTTGATGTTGGCAGAGGTTTGCTACTACAAATATTTTAGTGCAAAATTTACATTTAAATAGATGATAATGCTCTAACTCTGCTGATTTACAGTACTGCGAAAATAAAAGTTTTTGTGAAGACTTAACCGAAGGTAAATTTAGTTTCCCAGTAATTCACGCAATGAATAAGCACCCCGAAGACACTCAAATATCATGCATTTTAAAACAACGCACAAAAAATGTGGATCTGAAGAAACATTTTGTCCATTTATTGGAGAAATTTGGATCGCTAGCCTATACTGAGTCTAAGCTACGTAAGCTCGCTGAAGACATCAGGGCTGAAATTGCTGCTTTGGATGGAAATCCTTACTTGGAAGCATTACTGGAGGAACTTATTGTTAAAGCGTTTAAGAAATAAAAATGGCAAGATAGAGAACATTCTCGGAAGACTCTAATCATAAAATATCTTAAGTAACTACATCCATATCGTATAAGATTAGAGTTTGACTATCATTACCGAGTTCCATGTTACCTTAATCTTATGAATCGTTAACAAGAAAAGTCAGTGCTTTTTAAGTAATGTGCCAGCTTATTTACTCAAAATTAATTCCATCAAAATGTACATAGTATGATTAATTTTACTACGCTATCGATTTCAGTTGTTAATTGAATGACTAGATGTTTAAAAGTTAAGGAGCAAGTAGAAGAAACTGTATGTTTTGAATTTTTGCATGTTACCAACAATTTCAACACTGCTCATTGTGTCGGGTTATTAATATTTGTAGGATTTTTATCTATGATAACGTTGTTGACTTGTTAGCAAAGTTTGAAAGAATCGTAGCAGTGTTAGTCCAAGGGAGTTAATTGTAGTAATTTATATGGAGGGTTTAGTAACTATTCTATACTTACGAAGTGTTGTGCTACTTATATCATATTGAATTCGATGTTTTGTTCCTAATGTATTAAGAACTTAACTTACCTAAACTTAATATCTAGTATTATATTATGACGTTCATATCGTGACGAGTTACAAAAATGTGACAATAATCAAATCACTTCAAATTTATTATCGAGTTACAATCGAAATAAAAACAGTACTTAATTATCTGAAAAAATCAATTATGCAACAACGCAACGGTCCATTTGTTATGTAATTTAGGGTTCTTAGGTCCCATCTTCATCACAACTTCATATGTTGAATGGAATACAACTGCACCTAGGTAAAATAGCTTCTGGAATATCCCAACTTTACTGTATATTCATATACAGTCAGTAGTAGTCCTTGCAGGAATTTTATCATAGGATCTATGTGTTAGGTCTAACTAGGAATGCATTCTATTTTCCTTTCCTACATCCTCCACCGTTCAGGTGTAAAACCCTATTGTAGACGCATAAATTAATCCCATGGTAATCCAAGATGACGGAATAGAAGCTTCGATTCCAAAACCATAGATTGTCGATGGTTGAAAATGCTAATTTTCCAAATTCATTTTTAGATAAATAACCGAATCCCATTGGCCATAAATATTTCGAAATTCCTGTATACTATCGAGCCTGTAAACTGTCGAAGACAAAACTAAATCTAAAATCATGGACAACTTACGCCCAACAAGCCCAACAAGAGATCCCCATGCAAACTCACTCAAACGTCCATCAAGCCCATCACCCCCACCCTCCTCTAGCAAATCAAATACCTCCAAAAAACCCCGTAGTTCCACTGATCCGGATATCAAGTACCTAAAGTCCCCCAAAAAGTCTACTGTAGACAAAAACAACTACCGCTTAATAGAACTTTCCAATGGTATCATAGCCTTGCTCATCTCTGACAGACACGGTGGTCGAATTCCTCATTGGCAAAATCGTCAAATCAATACCCTTGGGTTCACAGGATATGCTCCTGGACCAGGAAGTCCATTTTGTCCCGTTAGCAACGGCCTTCAAAATTTGCAAAACGTCATTAGCCCTATAAAGAACCCCCATCCCTTTCTATACAATTCCTTACTCTATGAGGAAGAGTTCACTCCAGGCAAGAAACTGTCCCAACCCCAAGCGACCCTCTTGGGATGCTCAAAAGGAGAAAGGCACCCTGGTCCTATTCCAGATCAGGATACAGGTACTGGCATAAATGATTTACCTTTCGTTGATGAAGCAGCCTTCGCTCTCAGTGTCAACGTAGGATCTTCGAATGACCCTGACAGTCATAATGGGTACTAAACATTAAAAATTGCTATAAGATATAGGAAATAGAAAGTTTTAAGTTTTGAGCCCGAGCCTAGGGGTGATTTCATAATAAATGTTAATGAATTTTAAAATTCCATTTTTGTACACAAAATTAAGAATTGCTCATTTCTGCGAGCATATGCTTCACTATGGATCACTTAAGTACCAGAAGGAAGACGCTTTCTTTAAATTTGCAATGGAGAAGGGAAAAGGAGCAAATGCATTTACGTACGCTTACATATTTTCTAAAAATAAATTCCTCTTTCATTAAAATACTTTAAATTAAGCAACTGCGGTTCAAAGTTCAAAGGTCTCACTTTCCCTAATCCCTTGCAGCCAAGCTATGTCCACCACCTACCACTTCTCTGTCACAACAAAATATTTCCAGAAAGGGCTTGACATAGTCTCAAACATGGTGGCATCTCCTTTATTCAATCTAGATTGTATTGAACGTGAGGTCCATGCTGTGGATAATGAATTCATGTTAAAAGAGCATGTTGATGTACTTAAGGCCTTCCACATAATTTGGAGTACTGCTGCAGAAGATCACCCCTTGAACTCCTTCCCTTGTGGCAACCTCAAAACTTTACTCCACCCTGAAGACCCAAGTGGATCTACAAAGCTGGAAAAAGCTTTAAGAAGTTTTCACAAAAAACACTATGTAGGTAGTGCTATGACCCTTGCTGTCCAAAGCTCTTTATCCCTTGACGACCTTGAAGAACTTGTTGTAGACCACTTTTCAAAAATTCCCAAGGGTAACCGGAGCATCCGAAGACTCAATAATGTTTCCCAAGACCTAAAATCTCCTTATGATACCCCAGAATTCCAAAGAATGTACACTGTCCAAGGAAATGACTCAAAAATACTCTTAATTATATCTTGGCCTTTACCCCCTGAAGCTTGGTAGGTTCATAAAACACGTCCCAGTTTTATCAAGATGTCTATTTAAATAATATTTTTCAATCTAGGCAAGACTGGAAGAACAAACCCTTAGAGTTTTTAGAGCTTTTGATGAATGAAGAGTGGGAAGGAGGGCTTAGCCACAATTTGCGACAAAAGGGGTGGATAATAGACTGGTCTGTTGGTGCCGTTGGGGGTGAAATTACAAAAAACGAGTACACAACATTATTCCAAATATTTGCCGAACTAACCCCCACTGGCATAGCTAACCTTCCAAAAGTTGTTGAATCTATCTACTCATTTATCAAAAGAATCCAGGAAATACCTCAAATGAACAAAGTTCAACTTTGGAAAGAGTTGACCAAAACTTGCGACCAATATTTTAACTATTCTGCCCCTGGTCATGCTACAACTCTTACTGTATTTGCTGCAAGAAGGCTTCAAGTCGTTCCTGGAGAAGATATCTTCATATCTGATGCCTGCCTCGATAAGGAATTCAATAACGAAGCCTTCAACTTGTATTTAAATATGTTAAAACCCTCTAGAATGAATTTGATGGTCATAATGCCAAAACATATCCAACCCAACAATTCAGCAACTAAATTTGACCTGGTGGAGCCCTACACAAAGGGTCGTTACAACGTTACCAACTTCTGTCTCAAATTCATGAAAAAGCTTGAGAGCGTCACACCCTTCGAAACTTTTACATCACTCCCTGGAAACCCATACACTCCCACCTTAAGCTTTGTTCCTGACCAAGGCAATATCGACCAGAAAGAATTGCGGAACAATGACAGGGCTATTGTTATCCATGAAGGTAATTTTTCATCAAGCTCAAGCTCTGCTTTCAAAGCAAAGATTTCAGTAACGTTGATTTCTCCTTTAACAAAATCCAACCCGAGGAATGAAGTCCTCTTGTGCATTTGGGGTGGTTGTCTCCGAAATTCAATTCTGACTCGTGCAAGTGCCATGAAAAGGGCTGGACTAGAAGTATCTCTTCAAGCTGCAAATGGATTCCTTAAATTTGAACTTACTGGATTCCCCGAACTGTTAACAAAAGCTATGGAAATTATACTATTCATTTCATTGAACTCACGGGAACAACTTATTTCAGAACAAGCTTTCAATAATGTCAAGGCATCCGTCTCCAATTCATTTGATTCCCTTCTTGGAAACACCTTACACCTTGCGAAACTCTTCCAGACGGAAATAATGACGGCAGACCAGCCTAGTTTCAATGAAAATATAAATAGCCTTCAAAGCATTCATTACAATGACCTATTGAACTTTGTAGAGCTTTTTAAATCAAGTTCCTTCGGATTGGTCACAGTGAGTGGGAATATTAGCATAAAAGATGGACTCAGAATGGCAGAAATTATGGAATTATTGGATTATTCTCCGGATGTTGGTAACTGGAGGGGGGTACTCGAACCAAGTCATAAAATATCCTTACCCCCTGGAGAAAGATGCTTACGGATGAGGAGTACAAACCGAAGTGGGGTGAACACGGCTCTAATGAATTGCTACCAAGTGACCCCATATGATTCTGATATAAATGTCAAGGAGGCGGTTGACTTCATAGCGCATTATATTCAAGCGCCAGCGTTTCAGCTACTAAGGACTGAAAGGCAGTTGGGCTACATTGTCTCTTGTGGAGCGTATACATGTGAGGGATCCCCTCCTGGTTTGATCCTACTGGTAGTCTTTCAGTCTACAAATTTTTCAGCTTGCCATGTGGATCAACAAATGGATATGTTCTTATCGGAATTTTATCATCGATACCTTAAACACTTGACTGATGTGGACTTTTCCGAGCAGCAAAAGATGCTCGACCTTTCAAGGGAATTAAGGAAGGAAGGAGTTATAAAATGGTATGAGAGGACCTTTCTCAATGCTATGACGCTTCAAGATGGAAAAGTCAGTTGGAAAGAGAGCTGTGGAAATGTAGCGAAATTATCTATTCAAGTTTTAGGATGTGATGAAGAACAGTGTAAGGAATTTGAAAGGTGTGGGACTTCATTGTGGGAGGATTCGAAGGAAAAGGTCCCGAGGGTGATTTTTGCTAAAGATAGTCAAGAGCATGGGGACAACCCTTATTTTATTCATGATGTTAAGGACTTCCGTGATTCTAGGGTTCGTTGAATGTTCCGATTCCGTACACACCTACGGGTTAAAAATATGGCGAAGCTTCTAAATTTTTGCGTCTTTTAAAAACAATATTTTTGTCAGGTCTGTGTCAGGTCTATGAACCATTTATTCTGTTTCACACGTCATGAAATGAAGTATCAATTGGGTTTTGTAAAATGTACCAATTAAAATTTCAAATAAAAGCATTATTGTATTTTATTAATTGACTCTCGGTTGGAATTTCTATACGTTTTGACTCAAAATCAGACCAGAACATATTTCTGTTATTTAAATTTAATATTGATTAAAACTAGTCAACCCCTATAATCCTTGGGTGAGTTGGTGCCTAGCTTGGATAGGTTGAAAAAATAGTTGATTTTTCATGTAAAATTCTTTGTCTAAAATCTTTCTGGAATAATGAGCACCTTTTGTTGAAGTAAACTGCGGATTAAAACAGGTGTTAGATAGAAACTTGTGGGGGCGGTTGTGGGGACGGCGATTCAATGAAGATATTTCATTTCAAGTTTTTAAGTATTCTCAGAGCTGTTTTTTTCAAAACTTCTTCTCTTTTTCATTGTTCACCACAAAGCATTCTTCCAAAGAATTTATTTGGCTTCGTATGAAAAATAATAATTCCTACTACACACTATACCCACCACCGCATGCTTCTGTCTTTCGACTTTTCTTTAGTAAACCTAGTACATTAGAAGATTTCAATTAGTTTTCAACTTATACCTTATTTCCAACTTCATTAATATAAAACATAAAAGATCTGGGCCATTTTATTATAAATTAGAAGAGACTTTAGCTAAATTTCCTAAAAAATATTGTTGTTGCGCTTTTTAATATATGGTGGAGAAAGTTTAATCAAAAATCCATATTAACACATTTGGCATGTCTTACCATTTTTACTTACAAAAGTTACCAGTCATCTCATATTATTATTTCCAAATAAGTAGGTTGTTATTTCAACCTCTCTAGTTCTTTCCTTTTTTATTCTATTAAACACCTGCTGCTACAAAACCTGTACTTATTTATAAATGGTATAAAAATCCATATTAATAATAATAAAAAAATATTAAACACAACATGTTATTTGATGTTTGCCAAGATGTTTTCTCTAATGTTGGATCTAGTAGTTTTATGGTAAAAGAAAAATGTTTCGATTCAATCAGGTAAGGTGAAAGGTAGGTTGTCACTTACATAACAGGTTGTTAAAAAAACTGATGCTGGTGGTACTTTATGCTTGTATAGAAATATATCACTATTTGCATGAATTTTCCCCAAGACTTGGTATTTGTTTAGCGGTAGTAGAAATTGGTGGAAAGTAAACTACCACCACAGACAGAGAGGTATTGGGTATATTAAAAGATATAGAGACAATCGAACTCACCGAACCTGTACTACTTTTCTAGTTGTTTGTGCTAACAACTTTGCAAACCGCAGAAATCAGAAAAAAAGACTAATTTTATGTAACATAAAATTATAATGATTATTTTCTAAGGTTGTTTATAAATTATGTGTAATTTTTGGCATTGTAAATAGCTGGAAGTCTTTCTTGTTTTTGAATATTTAGGATCATGAATGACTTTTGGGTCAAAGAGAGTGGGATTTATGTAAAATGAGTGACCCGGGACCCCACAGGATTTGGGGTTCATTACACAAGCGTTTTGTTTTTAATGTGAACCCGTAAGTACGACTTTCCTGTAATTAATACATTTTGAAGACATGTATGACCGGTAGATTTCTAAACAGCATTTCTTTACAAGTCTTCACTAAACTAAACCCACATTGGTTTTTATCGGTTCACGATTCACTTGATAAAAATGCTTATACATCATCTTCAATCGTCAATCATTCAGAGCAACCACAATACATAATGCAATAGCATTACATTTTACCTCAGTAAGTGTAACTTCTTTTAACCTCTGTACCATCTGAACATGACTATTTCAGACAAAAAAAATTCTTCGAGTTTAAATGTACATTCACCACCAGGGTGAAAAGAAACTATAGACAATTATCAAGTCTATTTCTATTCGATAAGTGTCTACCCACACTACCAAGCAATATACAACCTAGGAGATTAGTTACCCCGTATTAGTTTTGTTTACCTGAAAGATCTCTTCACGTTGTTTGAGTTTTCTAACCAATTTACCAGGCTTTATTTAGTATTTACCAAGTGAAAGTAAAAGTGGTATGGGGTTTGCTTTCACCTCAGCATATCTATATCATCACCATCATCATCAACTATTAGCAACGACACTTCCGACAAGCATTTCTCAATTCTGTAGAACTATGTTGCTTGGTTCCTTACTGTTTTATAATGTGATGTGATGATGATGGAGGTGGTTGTCTAATACTTGATAGGAGTGGTTGATATATTTGATCATGATGATGATGATGAAGTTGAGGTGAAAGTTGTTTGTTGGAAAAACATTAAATCTGTCCGCACCTGTCACCCTCAATTCCGATTTAAAACCTCGTCTTAACAAAGGAACAAGGTTTCAGTAGTCTTTTTGCGGCGATACGGATCACAATAATAAAAAAGAATAAAATTACAGTATACATTTTCTTGGATTCAGATCCAAGGTAAAATTGTTTCGAAAAAATGAGTGACAATAATTCAGATTCAAGCCCATCTGAAATTCAAGAAAAATGGGGTGGAGAAATTAGCAGCGTTTTTGCTGAACTCAATAGGCTTCGAGAGGCCCTTGTGGAAAAGGACAAGGAGATTATGAAATTGCAAAGGGAGACTCATAAACTCAAGGTTTGTCTCATAATGCCCCTGATATTCTTTTCATAGGAGCTTGGAAGGTAAAAGGTCATAAAAGATGGATAATTAACCTAAGTTTTAAAACCTATAGTCTGTAATCGAGAAATCGGAGTTAACAAGAATTCCATCCCTGTCGTCTTACCAACTAGGAGGCAGTGGGAGTGGTGGTGCTAGTAGTAGTCATCAGAAGAAATGCGGTGTATCGGGTGAAAGTTGGAATGTCTCAAGTTCCACTGAAGAAGAACCATCCGAATCATCATCAACGCCTATCTCCGGCCCTTCAGAGCCCCAAAGGCATCATAAGGATTTTAGAACAAGACAGTTGATAAGGGCCGCTTTGGGGGATAATGATTTTTTGCAAAATTTGGATAGAGAACAAATTCGAGACATGGTTGATTTCATGTATCCTCAAACTTTTGCTCCTGGAGAATTTGTCATTTGTGAAGGAGAAGCAGGTATACGTTCCCTTTAGTGTGTAGTTCAGGATTTGAGGTATGAATTTATTTGAAAATAGGTTTAGGGATAAAGCACAATGAGACATTTCATGTGTAACCCTTCTGCAAATTCTAGTTTATAAAGGTAGATTTTTGTCTTTTGGCCGTTTATAGGATGTCATTTATACGTATCGGCGGAAGGGAACTTGTACGTTTCTCAAGGGTCGAGGAATTTGGGAACTTTGAAACCAGGGGTGGCTTTTGGAGAGCTGGCTTTACTTTATAATTGCAAGAGGACTGCGTCTGTGAGAGGTTTGAAAATTATTAATAAAAAAGCCAACATTTCAGATCAGTGAATGTTTGCTTATAGAGAATGAGAAAGAGGAGATTATTCTTATTAATTTGAGAAAACGCATATTAAATGATTTTAAGCCATAACCGAGTGCAAGGTATGGGCACTGGAAAGACGGGCATTTCGAATGGCCATGGTGAAAGCTGGAATGCAAAGGATAAAAGATCGATTGGCATTTCTTAAGTCGGTTCCTCTCCTCAAGGGTCTTGATGCCGTTTCATTAGCAAGAATTGCTGATTGTCTTGAAGTGGTTAGTATAATTAGACAAGATAAATTTTTAATTAATGTGATTAATTAAATTTGAAGCTGAATGCTTTTTTTTACTTTCTCTTAATTTCACACCCAGGCAGGGAGAATTAAAATATATACTTCTGGGTGGTTTAAGAACTCCAGATAGTTTTTTTTCCGTGTTGATAAAATTAAAATATTTGAAAATGTAATTATATCAAGCCAATTGTGACCGAAGGTTATAACCTTGGGTTTCAAAAAGGGATGAGGGTGTATTTTTTGAAAATAGGGGAAACTTCTAATTCTTTCTGAATACAATTTAAAAGTACATTCTACGAGAATCATAATATGACGATGTCATTTACAGGAACATTATCCAGTAGGATCATTCATAATCCGAGAAGGAGCCGCAGGAGACACATTCTTCATAATAAGTGAAGGTCGAGTCCGTGTAACATGCAGTTCATCCTCCCCACCCCCAGGAGGACACGAATCACCAGAAAGCCAATCCGAACATTTAGTCTTGCATCAAAAATCCATAAAAGAGATCATCTCTCAATCCCAATCCAGCAACCTTGATCAGGCACCCGAACCTGCAAAAGTCCTAAGGGAACTCGGTCACGGAGACTACTTCGGAGAACACGCCCTTCTCCGTGAAGAACGCCGGAGTGCAAATGTCATCGCAATTACTGAAGTCGAAGTCCTTACTTTGGATCGAGAGTCCTTCATGCAGTTGATAGGGGATTTGAGCGAGTTCAACCTGTACCGGAAACCCCAACACTCCTCTTCTTGCTCGGAGCTAAATACCTTGACAGATGTAGGGTCACCTATTTCAAGATCCTCAGAACGGTTTGATGAAGCTATGACGAAAAAACAACTTTCATGCTCTTTACCCAACCCGACTATAGAAAGGTTTTTGAAACTGGGGGATTTTGACTTCTCGAAATTGAGGTTGGATGATTTAGAATTCGTTGCTACACTCGGGGTCGGGGGATTCGGACGGGTTGAATTAGTTCAGGTAAATGAACTTTTAAGGTTGTTCTTGATTCATGCACATTTACAATTTCTTTGACATTAAGTCATTCATAAAAGTTATGTGTGTCATATTAAATGTGTGTGTGATTTCATTGGGCATATATATGCATATTATGTCTGTGTGTGTGTCAATAGTATAATTCGAAATTAGCTTTTCCTCACATGCACCTTATATTTAAGAGGGATAATGAGCTATTTCCATGCAATTTGGTACCCTTTCACTATATTGTATTCATTTTTGTGTGTTATCCAGATTCCTTACGACCCTAATCGAGTTTTTGCATTGAAATGCTTGCCGAAATCCCACATCTTGGCCACACATCAACAAGAGCATGTTTTCTCTGAGAGAAATATCATGATCTCGTGCAATTCACCTTTTATTGCCAGGTAGGCATTTTCTATTGTATTTGCTTGTATCGATGCAATGGTCCAGTTTAGTAAGGGTTTAGGTGGAATGAAGGATAGGTTGGCTTTCTTCGGGTTTTTGAGTCAATGGGTATTTGTTTTGTTTTTAAGAATGTTAATGCAGAGCGTGTATTTTTTATGAACTAATATGTTTAAAAAACTAAAATTTTAAAATTTTGAATTTCATAAAAATACCTAGAGCTTTTTAGGGTGTATAAAGTAATTTAATTTACTAAATCCTGTTTCATGCACCCTAACTGTCTGTATATGGATATAAAATATTTTTTACAGTTTTGTTGCAATATTGTACTCGTAACTTTCCCTTTTTCTACTTTATGAGTTTATTTCAATGTTCTTAATTGGTTTCTGCACACGTTTTTATCTACGTTTGCACACAATTTATTTGTAATCAATTCTTAACCTTTGCTCTCTACGTAAAGAGATTGCGAATTAGTTAGTTAAAACAGCTTAAAAAGATGGAAGATACGTCATAAAAAAACAAATATCTGTTTTAAGCCCATGCATGACAGCTTAAACAGAATGCCCCCTTGATGAGTTTCTAAAAATAAAAGGCTTTATTTGCTTAAGGCTTTACAGAACTTTTAAAGATTCCAAGTACGTGTACATGCTTATGGAAGCATGTCTTGGAGGTGAAGTGTGGACAGTTTTGAGAGACAAAGGTTCCTTTGATGAAGACACCACTCGGTTTATCGGAGCGTGTGTCCTCCTTGCTTTGGAATATCTTCACGAGAGAGCGACAATCTACCGGGATTTGAAACCGGAGAACTTGATGTTAGCCAATGATGGATATGTTAAGTTGGTAAGTTTTATCCTAGACTGACAAATGTCCAAGTTTTTGTAGTATATATGAATGCGTACGGAATGGATTATAGGGTTGATCACAAATATTCAGCAGCATATCCAGCCAAAAACAAATTAAAAGTTTTTTAAATCCCCAGATAAAAAAAATAATTTCAGAAACTTTCACAGCTTTCGTTTATCGTTCTTGACCTTACAATTCTTACATTATTAAATGACATTGAATCTATTGAACACTCACATTTTATAAAATGCTGGAGGAACTCCTAAATGACACTGCGGTGTTGAATAAAATTGATCTGATAATGGTCAGATTGATGATACCTTCGTTTATAAACTTTCACTATTCAATATGGTGCAAAAAAAGATTTACAAACCTAGAATTTGACTGGGTTTCATTGTTTGATTTTCTGATTAGGAATTTTAACGCTGAATTTTAATAATTTTTAAGGAATATTTAGCAAATTTTAATTATTATATTATCGAATGTCATTGTAAATCCAATCACCTCGATTTGCCTTCCATATTTTTAGAACGTGAAACTTTTCCGTTCTGTTTCTGAAAACAAGAAAAAATATTAGGTCGTAAAGTCGTAATACAATATTTAGTCACAACTGAACCCACATCTACATTGCAATAAACAACGATCATGTACTTCCTGTATCTGCCTCAAGGTACAATAACAAGCCATTTATTTCCATTTATATTTACAAGCTTGCTCCGGCTCGGTTCATTTACCTTCTAATTTAGTTAGCCTACTTTTTTCCAAAAAAAGAAAGTCGGTAGGATTCTGTTTTTAAGTTATTTATCAAATGGTCATATGTACGAAGTACGAGTCTGCTCTATCAAAAGAAAGCGTAATCAACTTTAATGAATATTCTTGATTATTTTTTTCTATTTCTGGCTTTACTTCTGGATTCCTTAAGTTTTCATATAATATCCCTATGTCAAAGCCTTTCCTGTTTTAGGACCCCGTGGGGCTTAAAATGTTTCGATTTACTGAAAAGGGTTGAGTTCTGATACAATTCGACAATTAATACAGAGCAAATAGAAAATTTAAACAATTTAAGTGTGACAGAGGTATTTTTTTAAATTAAATTTTTCCAAATCATAACTGGAATTTAAAAGGGAAAATTTATTAAGAGTAGGGGTTCTAAAATGGAAAATACGGCAACCAGCTAGATTATAGCGTAGCTTAAGCTGTATATACTTTATCTTATCTGAAGTACAAGATAGACCTATTATAAGTGTATCTAATCAAAATCGAAATGTCTTGTCTCTGATGTGGTCCGTCTCTCTCTTTCCTTTTATGTCTCTCTAAATTTATGAGAATTGAATTAGGGCTGTGTCTTCATTTTGAAGTGAAACTGGCTTTATTATGTAAGCCAAGTATTCAAGAATCCAAATCCAGGTCACTCTGGTTCTGTTTTATTGTAGTCTAATGTGCTTATGAATTCAGCTTGTTGTTTTAGTAATTGGATGGAAGTTGTGATGGGAAGGGCTACTACATTACTACTTCTACAACAGAATGCGAGACAAGTAGTGGGTAATACGATAATTAGGGAAAAATGAGGTGACTAGACTAATAGTAATAGTAGTAAGTAATATTATGCACATTTTACGGCTAAGAAGTAGATTTTTGTAGAACTGTTGAACGATTGTTAATCAATCTTATTTAGTAAATTGCATTATGACTGATTTAGCTATGGTTTGACAGAATTTTTATGCTAACATTCGGCGTATTATTTATTGGAATGTTATTCGGGTCGTAAGAGTAAGAATGTTCTTTAATAGACTGAATGCATTTCTTATTCTAATAATTGACTATTTGGCCGATTTTAGGTTGATTTTGGATTCAGCAAAGTGGTCCAAGTTACATCAAAAACTTGGACTTTTTGTGGTAAGTCGTTGTTTTTTCTTTGTGTAATTCCAATCATTACTAGGCTTGAGTGTGAATGAATTTCCCTCAGCTAAGTGGTAGTTATACATTGTGAATGCCGATACTAAATGGCGTAAAAGGCAGAATACACAGCAAAATTTTAATTATATTAAGAAATGAAACTATTCCAACGATACTCTTTTTTAAACAAATCCCAGCTTAAAAAATAGTTCACGCTAGAATTCACCAAAAATCATCAACCGTCCAGTTTTAAAGTTAAAAAACCGTTACATAATGCATTAAAGAGAACAATGCCCTTTTATTTTACAAATAACCTCCATGAATTAAATATTAACTGAACTTTATATGACTTTAAAATAAATCTAACAAATTAAACTTTCTCATAGAACAAATACTAATTTGTAATTCCTCAATAAAATAAAATTTCAGGTACTCCTGAATATTGCGCACCAGAGGTGATTCTGAATAAAGGTCATGATAGAACCGTGGACTTTTGGGCATTTGGAATCCTTCTCTTTGAACTTTTGACAGGCTGGTAAGTCAAATTAAGTTTGTGGTGACTCACGAATGCGAGTGGTGAACTGTGCATACTAGAAATAGAGGCCAGGGTGCTTTTAATTCCATTAAATTTGACAGTGGCAGTGGCGACATAGTAATATGAACTGTCATTCAGTTATGAATAATAAAGTTAAATTTGCGGTCATCAGCCATCAAACTTGTCCTTGGTGGCTTATCTCCATTGATAAACCCAATAGAAAGCGATAGTGTTCTTATTAATATATACTCTCTATATGTCATATGTACCTCTTACCTCTTTGTAGTCCACCATGGGGCCCAATGTCAGAAAATGCGTCAGGGACAGAAAACTCAGACCCGTTGGCAACGTATAATGCAATTCTCAAAGGAATTGACTCTGTTCATTTCACCAAGAATGTTAGCAAAGGAGCAATCTCTCTAATCAGAAGGTTGTGTCGTCAAGTCCCTGGGGAAAGGTTGGGTGCAAGGAATTTTAGAGAAATTACGTCACACCGGTGGTGGCAGGGATTTGATTGGGATGGACTTAGAACTCGGAGGGTTAAACCACCCATAAGCCCTAACTTAAGGGGTCCGGTCGACACGTCTAATTTTGATAAGTTTGAGGTGGAAATTGAAGATGTACCTGATGACTTTTCAGGGTGGGATGAAGACTTTTGATTCAGGAGTAGGTGGAGGAACAAAATTTGAGATATTTAATGTTTTGGGTGTGGTTTCAGATTTAGAGTTTTTTTTTGTTTAAGCGTTAAATGATTGAAATTAATAATAAATTAATAATATACCTAATAATAATGATTTTGAGTATTTTCTTCTTTTCAAATTCTTCTGTCAAAGGCACAATAAGCTTCTGTAATTTTTATCCATTTATATGCAACCGATTCATTAATTACTTTGGATCTAATAGGCATTTATAATTGTGCATTGTTGATAATCATAAGGGAAATTCACTTCATTTAATTTTTGAGCATATATTTAACATGAATTCGAATAAACTTTGAAATTAATAAGGAATGTAATTATTATGAAAAACCACTTATTTTAATTAGGTTGCTCAATTTTTTTCTAAGACATCTAAAAGTCAACGAAGTAAAATATCCCTGAGAAAGTATGCAAGGAGCCTAGATCTTTTTTGCATCTCTTCGGTATAACATTTTATTTTTTCCCAACTGATCAAGTAAAGAGCCGCCGAAACCATCCTATTAGTATTACCCCCTTCATCACATTAAATTGAACCCAAACAATAAAGATGCAATTACTCTATCAAATTGCCAACCCCATTTGAAAAGGCACATGAATGCACTTTTTACGATTTACAATGACAATTTCCAATAAAGAAAGCCGTTCTTTGGGTGAAGTAAGCATTTTGTAACTCTTAAATTCTTTTAAAGTATCACATATCCCATATCCACATATACATGTCATAAAAATCGCATGTCCATACCTACTAACAATTCTCAGACTGGTAGTCCGACTATAACATTTTGAAAAAGTGGACCTCCTCAACTCAACCAATTCATCCATACGACCATTTGCCTCGATTTCATTTATATATACAAAATCATACTTACAAATCCACTTCACTTAATAGTTAAGCACAATTTCAATACCTTCATTTCACTACAATTCAACCCAACTCACAAATGTTACTAATCCCTTATGCCACCACTACAACCCCTACCTTTCATTATTACTCTTTCAGTAGACATTACATTCAAATCGCATAATATTCTACTACCTTTCCTTCATACCTGTTTTTCATTCTAACCGAAAAACACACTAAGAGTCCGATTCGGGAATCAGTTGTCGTGGGGCAGTCCGTCTGTTAGCAGCAAACATACACACAAACACCCGAGCTAACAACATATTTGATAAAAGCTAACAGTACCACTGCCATAAGCTATAAAGCTTATGACTGCCCTCATTTCAGAAAACGGACAGTCAGGCAGGTAAAAGTGACACGAACCAAGAGAGAATAAAACCCACGCTACTAACACCAACAACACCACAGTCCAATCATACAACATTATACTCCAACTACTAGATACCAGATACCCGGAATCGGGCATCATGTCATTAAATAAACGTTTTAGCAATTGAAAAAGAAGAGACTCTTTGAATGCAAAAGTATTTTTACTTACGATAAAAAATAAAGACATACAAAAACTTCAGGGAATTCAATTCCTCTTTGATAGCTTTGAATTACCACTGACCACCACAACCACAACTATTTCTTCAACATGCAACCTGACCACTGTACTTTCATCCTATGGGATGATATTTACCCTTTTTCTAGGAAATTGAATACATCAGACAGGTGCATCACCCACGTAACATATTACTATCATGGTGATCAGGAAGAAAAGCCTACTAACACCACCACCAGTATTATTGCCACTGGTTAATCGCAAGTGTAAAGTGATACTTGTACTTTGTAAGAACAATAAGGGAATTTATAGTGACACTAAATGCCATTTCGTGCATCAAGTCCACCAACCTCTTCTTTTACATTGGAGTCTTTGAATGTGATTCTAATTGTAATTGTCCACTTGACATGACAGTATAGAGTGAAAGAGCTTCGACTGAAACTTGTCCACACTGAAACTGTAGCACAAGTACATTTTACATACTTGGGTAGAGAGGATTGACAATGCCAGGTAGAATTGAACTGGACATTTATAATGGACACTACCCGATCGTTTTGTTTCAAATAGGACATTGACATGAGATTCGGCTTTAGTTAAGGGGAAAATAAAAAAAATTACTTAAACAGTATTCTCTACTCTGGATTTTATAACGTTGAGTAGATAAAAATAAAAAATATACATTTAAAGTTTATCGTACTGGATTCAACTATCATTTTTACATTTGTCATACATAACTTTTTCCTAGTAAGGGCAATGGAGGATGAATTATTAAGTGGAATTTTAAGTGCTTTGTGGGTTTTGTCTTTTATGAATAATGAACTTTTTATTGGCCACTAGTAATTACATATTTTTATGTCATAGGATATACTAAATACGACTGAGGTTTTTATTAATACTTTTACTACCAGGACCAGGAAATGGAATTCAAAAACGTTTGACCCTATCTACAAGAACTAAGAAATTGTGCTAGTAACTCTACAAACCAGTTTAAAAAAGGAAGAAAAAGTGAAAGTAGCCTGGATTATAATTTGAAAATTTTATAAAAATTGCATAACTTTTTTTATAATTTAAGACAGATTTAACTTTAAAGAGGTTATGATGGGGGCTATGAGTGGAAAAAGGTGCCTTAGTTTATCCCTTGTTGTATTAACACTTGCGGGTCTCTCTTTCGGGAATTTCCCTTTATTGGATGTTGACACAAATATGCGTATCGTACTTGTTCCACATGATACACCGGTAAGTACTCCTTTTATTTTAGATTGGTAGACCTCAAGGGCATGTGTATCTCAAAAGCACATAAAGATCTCATACATAGTCTACATGTACAAAATTGCTTTCAAGAGCTACTCTTTCTATCGTTCATAAATCAGATGTTTATTTTGCTGGATACCTTTAAGTTAACCCTAGAGAGCCGGCGAGACAGTCGAAGGAAAAAGGTAAAAAGCCTAGCTTGGTATAAGCGTTTAAATGATTTAAAACAATTTTTCACACAATTCCCAAAGGCCGAAGGCTAACCCTATATGGATTCTAAAAAGCTATCAAAGCCGGCTAAATATTCATACCTCAAGAACCCAAAAGTTTCAATTTCAGCTAAAAACGTTGTTTTAACTTGAAAAATACATAAACAACCCTTTGAGCCTTGTATCCAAGTTTACCAAGTGAAAGTGGCTTTCACCTTATAACCTAAAAAGGTAGATTGTCTCGAGCTCGACTGTATAAGATATTATTGTTATTAAGATATCTCTCTCTTTTTATCAAAGAATTTTGTCACAAAACCTTTATGAATTCATAAAGAACCTTATCGGTACAATTTATGCATGAAAATGAGATTTCTTTATTATAACCGGTGCGGTGTCTTCAAAGACTTTCCTAATTCTTTTCTTTTCACACACACTTACTGCCAGAGACACGTTTCTTTCAAGTTAAGGCTTATTCTTGTGCAGTAAGATTGACTAAATTATTAAGCTGTGTAAAATTGACTCTATATGCCCACTTATACACGAGTATCGACTATTTTTTAAGACTTGACTGTAATATCATTATGAGACATTTCTAAAGGCAAAGGGTAGTGTCATAGGTTTTGTAAATGCTAAAACGTATAATAAAAACAAGTATTAACTCATGAAGATGAGTCATACTCAATTGGCTCGATAAAGCAATTACTATATACTAGGTATAATGATTATGAGGACGGTGATAGAAAGGGTATTTTATGACTTCCCATTAAACATTATTTTCAATGATACTGTTGAATTTTTGATTCCGTAGTATTAAGTAATTATCTAATTTTAAATTTTATACGTTTGATTCACACATATAGCATTGACCTTTACAGTTAATTTTATTAAGGTCACCGAAACGTATTTTTTAAATGCAATAATATTCGATAAATTTGTTGGAATTTTGAAAGGTCAATATTGGGCGGATGATTTATTCGCTGTGAATGCGCTGAAAGGGTGTATTTATACATTGTATAAAAATCTGAATTTTCTGCACGAAAGGAATTTCCGGTCTGGTTTTAGTTTAGAGGTCCTTAGGGGATGGGGAAGTAAGAGAATGGACCTTTCACCTTTCATTACGTTTCTAAATTGCCATACCCAATACGACAGGAGTATTAGTAGTGTTGTAAATGGTTATAATTTTTAGAACATTTGAAAGTTTTAAAAATTATTCGTGGTTTCTGAAACGATTTTGTGACTTGGTACATAAAATGTTTGTTTTTATTGTTTTTAAACAGGTTGGAGGAATAATTTACCGACTTAGAGCATCAGACTCAGATAATAATTTTCCTATAACATTCGAAGTGCTCGGTGCAGTA
This sequence comes from Isotoma decorata, assembly GCA_034698605.1. Taxonomy (NCBI): domain Eukaryota; kingdom Metazoa; phylum Arthropoda; class Collembola; order Entomobryomorpha; family Isotomidae; genus Isotoma; species Isotoma decorata. The sequence continues at coordinate 68,103 of JAQGBU010000034.1, forward strand.
GGAAAGTCCCTACTGGAATTAAATTTTCTCGGTTGTGTTGAAACCGAATCATTATGCCAAGCTGATGTGGTACTTAAAAAAGCCTTGGATTTAGGAAGAAATTATGAATTCCAACTTCAAGTCAAAGATACTACAGGAGACTATACAAAAGTTCATGCGGCCATCACTGCCACCGCTGGGACAGCCAATTTTAATCCATTATTTTCTCCTAGAATTATTCACATGGATGAGGTAAGCTTATTTTATTAATCCCGTCCCATCCCTATTTTGTTTTGCTTTCTATTCACATATTTAAAAAAAATAATAAACAACTATAGCTTTAATAAATAAATAAATACTTTTATGTACATGAAACAGTGAGTTCAAAATCTACGTAGAATCATGGAAATCGAACATGCGTCACAATGATAAGTAGTTATATTGTGCTTAGACTAATTTACATAATTGATCACCATATTTCTAGGGTAAATAATTATTAGAGAAAACATTTTTTTTTTGTTTTTTACATATTTCCAATTTCAAATACATTTAGTAATAAATACAGGAAACAAAAATAATCCAAGGGTCATTAAAACCCTGGTATTTCCATACTGGTCAACCGGTATTTTTGCTTCCTGTCCACATAAAACTTAAACGTTTCATGTACGGATGACCTATTTCTCATCCATCTATTTGTCAACACATATCTTGTCAATAAGTACATAGGATACGCAAACCGCTTCTCCAGGTCTTAAAAAAACTACTACTATATATGATTGCTTACAAATATTGCTTAATCAATACATAGAATATGCAAGCAAAGGGACATGAATGAATATTTTTAGAAAGTAAAAAACAACAGGAAGGCTGGACAAGTTTACCCTCATTGTATAGACCTGCCTAATATTTTCTAAAAACAAATTGCTTGTAGCCGTGCCATAAACCTAAATAGTATGCTCTCTAAAACAAACTTGTATTTCTTCTAGCTATAAATATCTACCAATCTTCTTCAAATCATATTTTATATATAAATCATATTCATATCTATTTTCTCTTTTGTTAAGATCCCCTGCAGGATTAGAGTTGCATTTTTTTCATTCTTTGAAAAGAAATGACTGGAGTGTGGTGGTGAAATCGATTAGTTAATTCCAAACATATGGATACAACAGTCAAACATTCATTGTCAGTTGTAGTAGTAGTAATAGTAGGATTAAGTCTATAACGTGTCATGAAGACATGAAATTTTCTACAAGGTAAAAAATATTATTGTAAGAACTACATTGCATCCAGTAGTACAGTAGTAGGTGATAGTGAATAGCAGTTGTTTCGTTCGATCCTTGTAATAAAAATTGCTTTTTACCTTTCTCGACACTCGTTCTTGAAATGCATGAGAAAAAATGGACATGACAAGGTGCTTTTATTATTATTATGTAAGGAAAGCAAAATATACTTGAGCACACACTTCAGTTGCCTTGAGTTGTTTATAAAAGTAACTGGTAACAGTCCTGTGTCAGGCTTTTGATGCAATTTTAACTTGAATTGCATGAAAAAGTGCTTCTTTCAACTGTTTTATAAGGTTATGTAGCCTGTTTTAAAATTGACTGGAATTGGATTTGGAAGTATGATTTTTTTTATTAGTAAGTGTTCTTGCAGGCTAAGTTTACAGGGATATTGTGGTTAGAAATTTGCTTTAGGAAATGTTTCAGTTATTGAAAATACTACATTATTGATTTGAAATCTGTTTTGATTCAAGAAATCGACATTTCCTAATTATTGTAATACCAAATGAAAAAGTCACAACTTAATTTTATTGTACAAAATGAATCTTTCATACAAGGGTGCAATCCAGTTTGTACGTATAATTTTTTAAAAAACTTTTGCCATTAGGATACGTTTTTAGGCTGAAAATCTAAGCTTTTCGGAGTATTTGGTTAGTAAAATTTCAAAAAATGTAATTTAACTCTGACTTTAATATATACATAACGTCCTTTTTATTATAACTGAAATCCCTACCACCAATTCAAATGTCAATAATATTACATATAAAATATTACAATTCTTGCTGGAACTGTAACATATAAAGTCAAGTTCCCTATCCGAACGATCCAAGGTAAAAAAAAAGTTCCCTCTACCTTGGAAAGTTGTTGAAACTGTTGGGAATTTTTGTTCTTTTTTATGCCCGAAGAACAAAGTGCATTCAAAAGTAATATACTTAGAGAATCAAAAACTAAAACTTCCTTCTTACCACCACCATCAACATTTTTTATTACCTTTTGTCTTTACTAAAAACTCCATGCTTTCCCTTCCTTTTCTTTCCCTTTGTACACGGGGACGGGTGTTATGAGGGAAAAAGTGTGTATATTAACATTACGTGTACATATTAACCATTCTAATACCACAGCCCTCTTTCATTCGATATAACGGGGATATAACCTGATCATAAATTGCACTAGTAGGACTGAGTCATGGTGGACACTCGGGTCGGGTGAATGGATTAAAGGACTTTCTCTCTATACATACTGCCATTCTAAACTTAAATGGTTGAATACCCAGACAATTCACTAACTCGGGTCATCCAAGTTAAATAGAAAATTCTTAGAATTGAAATCGAACTTTAGACCCAGTACTCAGGTGTATCGGTGAAGTTGAATCATATTTCATACAGAAAGCACAACCTGCACAGCTTTGATAGAATGGGTCGGGGGTTTCAGGCAAATGTTAAAAAATGTGTCCTTTCCACTATTTGTATAGACTATCGGGAATGCACAAACAACAGAAAATAGCATTTAAATGTGTCAGTAGGGGTGGTGGTAGTGGCACTACTAGCACTCGTAATTTTTTTACGATTTTGGAAGTGATGGATCCTCTCTTTGTATACCTGACATAATATGCAATTTCATTGCTTTTGTCTACTTTCAATATACGGAGAAAGTATGTTAGTTACTTGTTTTCCCACTCCTACTTCTATATATGACATGAACTTATGAATTAATGGTCATTGGCTTTATTTGAGCTTTATAGCTAAATGCGTGTCACAGTTCTTCAATACTACTTGGCAGTATGGCTTTTACATTATTTGCTTTCGTTCAGTTAGTAATTGTTTATTCGAATCGAAGAGGTTGCTCATTCTTCAAAGCACTGCCACCACTACCCTTCATACCACATATGATGCCACAAACTAGCAAAATGGCAAAAAGACCAACCTATATATATTATAAGAACTGGCAAAAAGTAGTGTGACACGATTTTCACCCATCTGGGTCATCTCCATCCAGATTGGCCAGGTTGACTGGGGCACTTAGCACGCAATAATCCAATTCATGTCATTTCAGTTCAGACTTCAAAAACTCTATATACTTTACAAAACCTACGAAATATTAAGTAGAGTAGCAGTAGATGTACCGCTTCCACAAGCGTTATTCTTAATTCCGTCTCAGAAAACTCCACAGAAATATTTCATTATGATTATGATTCTAGTTACCAGTTGTTACCTAACAAACGACCCCACCGTACAAGCATAGTACTAAATACTAAATTTTCTAAGAAATTACTACGTATGCATATACCATGATGATGTGGTAGTGACAACTCTTTAATAATAAAAGGAAACCTACTTTCTCCAGAGAGCTTTCTCTCTCTCTCTTTACTCTAGGTCTGTAAGTATGAATAACAACAAATCTTACTGACCATAACGATTCAAACTAGGTAGATTATATTATTACAAAATATTATGCCAAGTTTAATAACCCCACATGATTATAAAGTCAGTTTAGGATAGGGAAGTAGGAAGTGTATTTGAATAAAGCGTAAAAGCCTTAAAGTGAAAATGCGTGTTCGTCTTACTACTCTACAACTCTACTACTACTTCACTAACCTAAAGAACAGTAGTAATAATAGGAGTCCCTATTACTTTCAGTTAGGTTGTTACCAAATTGAGTGTACAAGCTAGCAAGATTTCGGAGGTTGGGTTTTTTTTAGGATTTTCAGACGTAGAGGAATGAGGTCATAAAAAGTCATTTCTTGTTTTGGAGAGGAAGTTACTAGTGACTGAGTTAACTTAGAAAGTCATACTGAAGTAGACTAGGTTATGTTTGTTTAGATTTGTAAAGTTAATATTTATGACATTTTTATCTTTATATGTCGATTGTTGATGTTAATGATTGTTTTAAGCGAAACATGACATGAAGGCCATTGAGTTCTTTATGTTTTAAAGCTGAATCTATGAAATTTCGTTAGGGGCTTGGGCTTATGTTAGAAATTTTGATTAAGCTTTCTTAAATATATCCGTTTATTACTTTAACTTTGGCTTTCGGCGCAATCTAATCTAAGATCCTTATTTAATAGGCTTGATTAAGTTATATTCAAGATTAATTAATACAAGAACATTGTAGGGTGAGAAAGTTTACAATTAGGAATACTCTTAGTATTCCTAATTCCTTAGTATTCCTTAGTATTTCTAATTAAGTAACACAGTACATAATAAATGATAGGTTGAAAAATAATCAGAACCGCAATTTTAAGAAAGCATTTTATACCATTTTTAACAATAATAACATTTAACATTAAATGACAGAAATCCAGTTTTTATCACTTAAGGGGGGGTTTAAAAATAACTATGGAAATTTTCCTCTTATGGGATTTACATGTTAAATTTTCCAAAACGGGGGCGGTGTTCCTGCCTTAGCAAATTTTTTCAAATTTTTATAAGTCATACTATCTTGTGCCAAATTTTTCAGAGAATGGCAACTCAATCCTCTTTTTTCAATTTTTTGTGTAATACTCTTGGAATACGACTAAACAGTAAAAATCATCTTTTTCGTAACGTAAAAAAAATAAAAACGGGGGCGGCGTTAATGAGACTATGGTTCATCCATAAATGTTCTAAAATAGTTCATTTTATAGGAAATTTTTTAGAGAATGGCAACTCAATCTTCGATTTTTTTTAAAAACTCTAGTAGAAGGCCCATGGTCCAAACTGTAAAGTCACTTTAATATGGGCTTCTTCGACTTTGTGTAACTAAGGAATTTTTCCATTAAAATTTAAAGAAAAATTATGTTGGACGGAATATTTTTTGACTTCTTCATGCGTACAATTTGAATTTGGTCGTTTTCGATACTGCACCCCTCTGGTTTGGGTCAAGGATATTTTTATTAAAAGAGCCCAAATGATGCATGTGATAAATTTCCTACAATATAACACTTCAGATTTGTAATAAAAATCACGTCATCTTTTAACTGATGTAGTAAAGTATGTTTAGAAACCGTTAATAAAATGTAGTTTAACTACCAGTCCTACGGTAATTTTACTACCATTTTACATTTTACATATGTGTAAAAATTCAATTTAACCTTTTTTGACACTACACCACTTAGGTTGGGTCAAAGCAAATTTTTATTAGAAGTTACAAGAGCTCAAATGACGCATATAATTCTTATGATTCTACAATATTGCAATTCAGAATTGTAATAATAATAATTGACATTATAATATATAAAATTTTCAAATTTATAAATTCACAAAAGCGTCAATAAGTTCAAAATCTTCCTCATTCATACTCACTTTTTGTTTGAAAATATATTTATTAAACTTATCGATATGAGAAGTCGGTTGTAATTTAGATTGAAATAACGTATGAAATCGTCTACTTTTGTAAATAAAAGCTTCTGATGTACATTGTGAAAGGTTTCAACCTTGTCGTAATGTAAAGGTTTCAACGTTTCATAATTTCAGATTGTTGCTTTTCCAAATTATGTGCTATAAAGCGAAGAGGCAGAAAACTATCTGATTATTGTTACTTTACCTAACATGTTTTTCGAAGTTTTTATTGGTTTTTTTTTCTATACGTACTTTACTACATCAGTTGTGAGATTACATGATTTTTTATTAAAAATATGAAGTGTAGTATTGTAGAAGTGTATCATATGCACCATTTGAGCTCTTTTAACAAAAATTATCCTTGACCCAAACCAAAGGGATGCAGCATCGAAAACGGTCTAATTCGAATTATTCATGAGGAATTCAAAAAATGTTCCGTCCAACATAATTTTTCTTTAATTTTTAATACAAAAAATTCCTTAGTTACACAAAGTCCAAGAGGCCTATATTAAAGTGCCTTCACATTTTGGAACCTGGGCCTTTTACAGGAGTTTTTAAAAAAAATCGAAGGTCGAGTTTCCATTCTCTAAAAAATTTCCTGTAAAATGAACTATTTTAGAACACTTATGGATGAACCGTAGTCTCAATTAGGCCGCCCCCGTTTTAATTTTTTTACGTTAAGAAAAACATGATTTTGACTGTTTATTAGTATTCCAAGAGTATTACACAAAATATCGAAAAAAGAAGATCGAGTCGCCATTCTCTGAAAAATTTGGCACAAGATAGTATGACTTATGAAAATGTGAAAAAATTTGCTAAGGCAGGCAGGCCGCCCCCGTTTTGGAAAATTTAACATGCAAATCCCATAAGAGGAAAATTTCCATAGTTATTTTTAAACCCCCCCTTAACCATACAAATTAGTTCCTTGTCATACTTAAGTGTACATTTTCTATAAAACATGAATTTTCATTTCTACAACATATAAATTTTCAGTAATTGCATAATTAAAGTGATCAGGTTGGGATCAAGCGTCACGTATTAAACCTAACCCAACCTGTACCTTTGGACGTTTTCACATTGAATAGTTTTGGATAAGTTTTAATTTGACGCAAATACATAAGTTATCCTTCCATCTTATTATTGTTAACAGTGCTTCACTGTTTAAAATGCTTTAAATATCCGTACTGAAAAAATAATTGCCAAAGACAGTAACCTAGATAGTAAATAGTATTAATCTTGTAAAAACTGGCAGCAAGAGTAACAACCACTGTATGGTTTTAGTAATTATATGTCTCCACCGCAAAATATCCGATCCTTCCAAGCTTCAAATTAAGTATCTCTTTAATAGGCTGAATTCGAAAACTTCGTTTTCGTTTTATACGGGCTTAACAATTGATTAAGCGAATTTAATTCCCTATCTGTGCCGACATATTATGTTTATATTATGGTACATGTTTTATTTTTTTCATAATTAGAACACCAAAATTGTTCAGTCACTTCTGAATATATCTTTCATACCTAACATACTTTCTTTTTTAATTTCAGAGCAGCAAAGAAGGAACTGTTTTGGATAAGTTTGAAGTAGTTAAGAATGAGCTCAATTCCAGGACTGTACATCTGGAACTTAGGGTATGTATTTGTGTCACCTAAAACAACTTAACAGATACAAGGAAAACCTTTACCATTGTGTTTAACTTTTTGTACTAAAAAAGATACACACAGAAGTACAAACCTACTTACTTTGTTTAGAAAAAATACACCTTTAAGTATGCATTATACCTACATATTATTATACCAATACAAGAGATATTAATACTTTTTTTGTAGGACGCAAGTGAAAGAATGGGGTTAAAGCAAAGACTGGTTTCAAACAATCGGACGGAAGGGACGTTGTTCTTGAAGCAAAAGTTAGACTTTGAAACAGAACCTTGGTTCACTTTCCAACTTCTTGCCATGGTAAGTACCTACCTTAAGATAGAAATATTCGATATCGGACAATAAAACCCTGTATTCAATACTCATTTAGGTAGACAGTAGTAGTAGTAGTGGTCTAGTGGTACGATGACAAATCGCTTTATGATTACCACCAGTAGAACCATAAGCCCATAACTTTTTCACAACTATTCAACTTAGAAATCATGCTTCTTCTTTTGTTTGTTAAAATTTCGCTTGATTCTATTACGGGACGAAAATAGTTGCATTATGATTTTAATGTTTTTCGAGGTATTTAAACCATAGCAGGGTATTATCAAAACGTGTAGTGAAGACAGAATCGGACTTTGTGAACAGTTATCAAAAAGACCAGGGTGAACTAATTTGTAGGCACCATCACTGGACGATTGAATAATACTCAAATTTTATCCTACTCGTTCCAATTTATCGTGAAAATGTAATAATAATGATAATGATAATCGTATTCCTGCACTTGGCACATAAAATAATACTACATTTCAAGATATTAGACACTTTCTGAATTCTTGCATTTTCTTTCATTCTGAATCTCAATAGTGTTTCAGAAGGTAGATTGGTTTTGGCTGTTGATGGCTAAAGTTGTTGATGGTTTTAAGGGCAAAATTCAAGTCTCATGTGCGAAATAATATTATTTCTATAATCTTGAATTGAGGTATCGAGAATTTGACCTACTTTCGGTTTTCGGATATCATGGGGAATGGTAATCGATCAAATTCATCACATTAATAATACTTCCTTGGTGAATGAATCCCTAAGTTATTGAAGTACCTATGCCTGTCATTAATATTTATGCCTTGCCCTGACGTATTTAAAAGGAAAAAATATTATTAAATTGTTCTGTCCTAAATTAAATCATATTTAATAAAATAATTCAATACTTCAATAAAAAAAACATTTTAAAAAATGCAAAAAAAGAAGTTTTTTCTTTCACAAATCAAAACTGTCATTATTTATCTAACTATTTCAAAAATAAAAGGTGTGTAACCAATTTGACCGTTATTCGGGCCATTAAATGTGCTCACTTTTTAAATATTCTAAAAAATTTAATCAATCTCTAATTAAAAATATATTCGATGACTTTTGTCAGTTTTGATTTAAAAAGGAATTGAATGTTTAACCAACAACTTTCCCCAGTATAATTCCCTAAACTCTTTTATACTAAAATAATCGTTAGCACTATCCACATGTGATTTAATTAACTCTTAACTTCATTCTGTTTCGTATTTGCGCACATGCATGCATGGTCTAAGAACTCCTTCTAATTCGTGTAGTATTATACTGCCAAATATGTTATTCAACATTATTAGTTGTAGGCTAAAGGTTAGTAGTAGTATGAGGTGTATATGAGTTGGAATTTGATTAAACTTGTTGTATTTCTGTTACAAAATGGCTAAGGGCCTTTAAATACAAGCTTACCTCTTTTAATAAATTAAAAATAAGGTTAGAGAAGGCCATAAGGAATTAAAATTTCAATTTTTCTGCAGAAGGATCTGTGAAATGAGTTTATTACAGGTAGACGATGGTATACGGGTACAAGATTCTGTATTTTGAAAAGGAATTGTTCTACAAGGACCCTGAAGATTCTCTTATGATTTCAAATGTATTATTATTTAATCATCCTAGATAATAGCGGATAATAGGGATAATATGAGATACAAAGTATAGCACGGAACATCGCCTAGAACACTAGATCAGTTCTTTTACCTTAGAAAGTATGAGAAATTATCTAATAATTTTAGGCAACATAGTTTGAAACAAATGTATTAACCCTAAGCAATCTATTTATCTATGTATGATTAAAATAAAATCTCCTTACTTACACAACAGAATGCATGGACCAACACAAGTATTGATACAAGAAATATCCTAATATCCGAAGTAATTGTTGCTATTCACGATGTTCAAGATACACCACCAGTCTTTACCATTTTACCTGCATCTGTTGAGCTTAATAACTCAATCAAAACGGTAAGTGTCTTAATGATTCAATACATCATCGTTTACATCGTTTCATGTTTAAAAAGTATTAACAAATATTATTATAAAATGAAATTGCACATCAATATTCAACGCGATTCGCCCAAGAAAAACACATTCCAATCAGTTCCAATTTTCTCTTCATAAGCCTGTTCCAGATTTATTTAATCAGACCAGAGACTATTCAGAGAAATCAGATACTCAGAGATATTTCATAAATTCTTTAGCAATTTTACACCTCCTTGAAATGCTTTATGCTAATGAGACCTACTATTTCCTGTTCATACAATAAGTCTTTCATGAAAAAACTGGAACACACGTGCTACACAATACTATTAAGATTGGTTTTTTGTATTCTAAAATTCTAAACAAATATGATTATAATTTATCAAAATATCATATTTCATTGTTTATTGTTGCTTATGGAACAGGGAGACATGGTGGTGAAAGTTGAGGCTGTAGATGGTGATAAGCAAAATAAAAGACTGATTCGTTACGGATTTCTGACTGATTCCAACCCTTTTGTCGTTTTCTTTGATCTTGACCCAATGACCGGTAAGCCCCTGGAAAAGATATTTATTTCGTGTGTATCAATCACACAAAACACACATATTTCATGAAAGCACATGTACTTCACTTGGTTCACTTAACAATTGCACGTTTTTACTCATATCATATGCAAAAATAAAAAAATACGCCCTTCTCAATTCTATATTTTTTTGTTAATAAACAAAAACGAATAATATAATGATACCTAATGGATTCCTGAATTACAATAAAGATTTACAATGAAAGGATTTACTACTGCTACTAATATACCTACAAGAATACAATAGAATATATTTTACAAACCCTAATAAATGGGTGTTCTCAAAATCTTTCTAGATATAATATTCAAGGCAGTATGCAGTATAAGGAACAAATTATAATATGGAAACTGAGTTAATTAAAGTCGATTTGTCTTGTTGATTTACCCAAGTCACGATACATGACAGCTGGATTTGTTAATAGTTTTTTACTTGAGAGTTTTAGGTTAGAACTACTAGACTACTACATTTTCTATTATAGTATGTGCAATATGGGATAAAATAGTATTAATGTGCTTTTACTTTGCTATAATATTATAAACTTTGCACTCTTTGCCAAGGTCAGTACACCTTCTGAATTGATGTTTCATGGTCAGATTTAAGATTAACATACTTTTATCCCTCTTCCTCTGACCTAGTTTCTATTTCGGAAATAAATAATAATACCTATCAAAAGACCATTGTTTTTGTACCTAGTTTCCCCTTTGTAGTTCTTTTAATATGATATTTCTGAGACTTTATGCTGTTGATTTTATCTACATGATGCTTTTCTAGTCAACAATAGCACGTTTTAAACTTGCAAATTTAGCAATAGAATTATTCTACTACGACTCAATCGATCTTTTTGATAAAATTATAACTATCGTTAAAATATTGATTGTTTCAAACTAGAAATTTGTTTTGACTAAAGATATAAAACTTTTTTGGTCTTATGTCTTTTAACGCTTAGTTCCTAAAACAAATTATGGTTTTACCTAGTAAAGGTAAACATTTAAACAAATCTTCAAGTTTCAATCTAATAAACTTAATGCCTATTTTAATGGGTTACAAAACCAGCCCAAACGCTTTTACAAAACTTCCAATTTTATATGATGTGTCCTTGGGATTTTGGCCAGGATATATCATTGCCATTAAAACCTAAAACCCCTACCGGGCCTAAACTTTTATGAGTTTCTAATACATCTCTCGTTTCTTTTTATATTAAAAAATAGGATTCTTAAAGCTCTTCACTAAAAGTCTTCTTTATTTATTTTCCTTTATTAAAGGGGAAATCCGGCTACGAAGAAATATAACAGAATTACTAGGAATAGCAAAGCCATCTGAGCCAATAATAATGACTATTATTGCTGAAGAGATAATACCGGAAAGTGGAAGGTTTGGAAGATCCGTTGGTTCTCCTATGGACAGAACTATGGGAAATATTACTTTTTGGTTCGGTAGAGGAACTTCCTTTGGACCACCTGTTTTTTCTTCGGATAAGTAAGAACGCAATGTTATGCTTCTGTATTTGCTTTTTTACGACCTACTACTCGATTTTGGTTATTTCTTAATCAGAGTTGACTTCGTTTGTCTTTAGCTGGCAATGTCGCTTAGAAATTAACTGTTCAAATGCATACAATTCGAAAATTCGATTTATTCCCTTTTCAGTTTTTATGACTTCTGATCAACTTTTAAATTTTCAAATCACAGTTTCAAATTTCATTTCAATTTTTTTGAACAATGCCAAATTTGTCCCCAAACCAATTATACTTTAATCTCCTAAAAATATAAAATCATTTTCTTTTAACATTTTCTAAAAATTTTAAAAAACTTAAATTATTCTACCTCTTCACAAAATTTTAAATTTCATTTAAAAATTCGTATTGTAAGAAAAGTCAAATTCACCCCATAACAAGCAAAACTTGAATTATCCAAACTAAATCTAAATATACTTTTCTACATTGTGTGTGACATTCAAAAGGACAGCAAAAACAAATTGTATTAACGCCCCCTCCCAAATACTACATTACTAACCCTGGTTGATTGTCACCTCTCTATACCTCACGTCAGTCTGGGAATTCATTACGAAACACACACGCTCTTACGTATGTCCGTACGTCTACATGTAAATTATTTTATGTAGATTTATCGGAGAAGTAAAGGAGAACAGTTTACCAGGGACACTAGTGCAATTTGGGATGGCACTTCGAGTCTCTCATCAAAACCCGGCTGAGGTTATTAGTCTGTCATTCAGCTTGGGTCCCTCAGGTGGAATGAACAAAGCATTGGGTTTTGGCACTGCCAATACAGCCCTTACCACAGCAAACTCCGACGCTACTATAAATAGCCAACTTGTATATAACACTTTCCAAATTCTTCCGTCTCAAGGGAAAGGAAACTTCTCCTTTGAAATCCGGGTAGCAAACCCGACCCAACTTGATTATGAACTTCATCATGAGATTAAACTTATGGTAAGATTGAAAATGAGTAAATCAATGAATACAATGAATTATCTTTAAGAGACTTTTCTAATTAAGATATCCTTATGCTGATGCTAATAAAGTTATTTTGCTTTAAGTGGAGGGACTAACTTTGTTAATTAGGGAGGTGTCCATAAGTCACGGGGTTAACACTGTTTGTTAACATGGTATTAACAATATCCAATGCTTAAAAATATAATTGCGACACTGGTCAGCAGTAAACAAAATCTCTGTGGTCATGTCCTTAACCGTAACTCGTCTTAATTAACCCCCAGAGTTGTTAAATAACTAAAAACTGTTAACGTAAAATGTAATCCCGTGACTTATGAACGATTCTTTGACTAATTGGGCAAAATCCATTGATTTTACACCCTGTGTCTAGTAAGTAAAATAGTAAAAATTGACTTTGTTCTATATATAATGTGTGTAGATAATGGGTTCGACAACATCGGGAATGTTTCAAGAAGTTGAGGTGATCATCTACCTCCGTGACGAGAACGATAACCCGCCTGTATTTTCCCAATCAGAGTACCTTGTAGAGTTAGCCGAACACTCGCCTCTAGGTACCAAAGTCCTTCAGTTAAAAGCTACTGATAAGGACACGACAGGAAATTACGGACAAGTTGTTTACTCAAATCTCATCGGCTCTGATGCTTTTCACTTGGACCCTGAGACTGGAGAAATTACTGTTGACAAGCCTGAACTTCTTGATCGAGAATTAGAACCTGGTAGGGACACTTTACTTGATAAAGGCTTCTATACCGTCTTTTAGAATTTAGCTCCCTTTAAAAACTCCTACCTTCCAAACTTACAATAGATTCATTTCATCTGATTTTTCATCGATGTATCAGAATATTAAAAAAAGTACTTTGAAGAGTTTTTTATAATATAATTTAATGATTCGAAAAAGTTCATTATGAACCATTAGACAGCTTATGAACCCTAGAATGTTTTAATTAACACGTGAGAAGAGAACACATTAATAAGAAATATGAGGAAGTTCTTTTTAAGAATTTTAACTTCAACCACAGGAAGGGAGAAAGTAAATATTGTAAGGAAGAAATGCACACATACTTGGAATTCTATTAACTATTTTTTTTACTAGTGACATAAACAATAAAGTTAAATACACAAGAAAAAGGAAAAATGCGCATTTCTATTGATGATTTGAGATTAAATGATTAAAAACAATAGAAATATGCGTGTTTCAAGTAGTAGGGTGGGGAATAATACAAGCACGTACGGTAGGCCTAATATATCCAAGCTATACACTATATTCTTATAAAAGCATTTATAAACTGTTCCCCTTGATTTGTTTTACTACTCTAAGGTCAATAGCTTTGTAATTACACGTTTTTTGTACAAATGTGAAGGACACACATTGATTAAGCTCTTTCTAAACTGAAATACTTTGTTACATTAGAAATCCGCCTATATGTTGAAGCCAAGGACGGAGGCTACACGGAATTCTCAGACCCCAACACACTGCGACATATTGCCACTGCCACAATCATAATAAAACTTCATGATACGAATGACAATCGTCCAGAATTTGTACAGAAATATTACCAAGCAGTATTAAACCCGGATTTCACTGCTTTTAAATACCCCGTGTTTGTCAAAGCCTTTGATGCAGATGATGGACAAAATGCTCAAGTAAAGTATCAATCCCTAGATACAAAATTTTTTGTTGATCCGAATTCCGGAGAAGTTCGACTTCGGGCACAATATCAAAGAAATCCTTCAGATGGTGATGGACCATATTTAGGCTCTTTTAGAGTAAGAGCCTACGATTTAGGAAATCCTCAACAAAGCTCTGAAACAGTGATTCAACTTTTCTCTGAGGAAATGGTCACTAGAGAAATCCAATTTGTGTTCCCAGCCCCACCGGAAAGGATTCGAAAGAATCAGACAAATATCGAAAAAATGCTTTCATCTCTTACAGGAGGGATTGTCGGGATTCAGAAAATTACTCCTTTGGGAGCTCGTTCAAGCATTGTCCAATTGACTAATAGTGGCGGTACCTCTCCTGCTAGTGGTGGTAGTGGTACGTCACAAAGGGTCAATGTCAAAGGAAGCGGTGGTGGTGGTAACCCTTTATCACCTCCCTTAGCAAGGGAACTAGAAGTAGAACCTACGGAATTACCTCCAGTCCTAATAGACTTACATTTTAAAGCTGATCCTTCCGGTGAAGGATTCCAAGCTAGTAATAAAAAGTCTGAAGATCTTTCATCCGCCTCAGATAAGTCTCTTGTAACTGCCACGGTACAATATCCTGTCTCAGCCACACCCACAAGGGTTGATCTAGCTGCTTTTCAAAAAGCTTATGCCATTTCCAGTGAACCTGTTTCTGGTAATGGAAAACCTGTAAAAGAAGTCGGAAACCGTCCGTCCCCAGATGCGGATATGATTGTAAGTTTGCTATCTAATACAAAGATCATAATATTATTAGTAGTGGAGTCTGGTAGTACTTTTTTAAGATTTCAACACATTTTATATAAAATCTCTGGATTTTTTATTTTAAATAAAGTCTGTACTAAATTCCCTATGCATCAGTCAGGATTTCACTTAACTTTCCCCAATGTATAACATCATACCAAGCTTTCACTTTACTTTCTCTTATCTCATTACGCCCCTAGTGTTCCTTTTCTAACTCTTACCTCAGAGTATCAAAGTCTATCAGTTTAATGTAATGTCCTTGTCGTTCCGGCAGACAAGGCGACAAGTCACAAGTGTATCCAAAGTCCATGAGACACTTTGCATCCCATTAAATCAAATTACTGCCAGGCAACACACTTTCACATCTCTATTTCAACTACCTAACCTAAGAGCCTCGACTCTTATCTTAAACAACACTTTATCCTTATGATCATACCCTTTTTCTCTTTTACAGCAACTCTACGAAGCTGAAAACAGAGCTTTGTTCTGGATCTTGATTGCCTTCCTTTTAATTCTATTTATCCTCTTTGCAATCTTCCTGTGCTGTATTTATTGTCCATGTTGCTGGCTTTATGGTCACTGTTACATCAAAGGGCCTAAAGGTGGAAGTGCTCGTTCGGATAGGATTATTGAAAGGACTATAATCGAAAAGCGTCCTATGGCTCGTCATACACGTAAAACGTATCCTGAGGAGACCGAGGACTCTACAGGTGGGGACCGGGGTTATGACCAAGACCTTGAAGGGGACTATACTCGAAGAGCCCGTCATGGAGGTCGCAGGGAGGCTTGGAGTAGTGAAGTAGATAAGAAGGGATGGAGAGGCCAAAGAAGGTACAGGGACAGGCCACCAACCCCACATGGAAAGGGTAGAAAACATTTAAGCCAAAGTCAGGTTAATCTAAGTGGTCGAGCGCCTGAGGCCGATGTGTCTTTAGAGGATTGGGAATTTGAGCCTAGTCATCCAAGAGTTTCAGACCGAGCTGAAGAGATTGGTCCGAGATGGCAACAAATTCAACACCAACAGCAATTACCTCAACCTCAGACAATTACTGTACCTGTACCAGTATCAATTATGCCCTTACCTGTTCAACAACAACAGCAGCAACAGCAAAGTTTACAAATGCAACAGCAACAAGGCTCAAGAAGAGTTGGGTATGTTGGTCATGCTCATCCTGGAGATGAAGATTTCATAAGAAGACAACCAGGTTTACCACCTGGAACAATTGTGGAAATGGAAAGAAGAGGTTCCGCAGATCCTGGTGGAGGTGGTGGACAAGGACCATATGGGGATGCTGGTACTAGTACAGTTGGTGGTGGTGGATATGTTATGACTACGACGGGTGATTTGGAAAGATCTCAATTGCCTAGACATTATCCAGGAGGTGTACGCTCGGCTGGTCAAACCCTACCTCCTGGAGATTCTCGGGCTCAGTCCCATTTCACTCGACCGAGACAAACCCGATTTTTCAAGTAAGTGTCTCTCTCTTAGTCTCTCTTCACAGAAGGTGTAGCTTTTCTAAACTCTCCGACACAGTCGTAAATCTAAGAACTACCTAGTTAATAGAAGACATGTTCAATATGTTATGTTGTAATAAAAATGAATGTCTTTTCTGTACCATCTTGTGGTAAATGACAATATATTTTCCTTTTATTTACTCATTTAGAACGGAAACGGGAGAAGTTTTGCAGTTCGCTGACTTTGAGGGTGATGAAGGGAAAGAGATGTTGATGAAGAGATTTATTGATGAGCAACAGCAACAACAGGGTGATTTGCACCAGAGACGCCTTCAGCAACAATATATTGAGCAAGAAGGTGAAAGGTCATTAAGAAGACTTGGGACTCCTGCTGCCGTATCTGGACAAGTGGGTCGATATTCTGAGGAAAGGGAAGATGAAGGAGGTATGGGAACTGCTGTACTACCCCAATCATCTGTGGATAGACCTAGAGCTGCGGTTGTTACAAAGCGGCCTCAAAGAAAAGGGGTCAAAGAACAAGAGATCATCGAGGTGGATGAGGAAGTTATATTGGAAGAAGAGGAACAAGATGAGCCTGTAGCAGTTACTAAAACCACAAAACCCCATAGGGCTAAACAGGTAGCTGCGACTGGTGGTGGTGGTGGCAAGAAATTATTAAAACAAGAGGGGCTTCCTTTAGATGAGGATGAAGATGATACCACAACAAGGGATCGTGATCGAGAAAGAGATAGACGCTCCCGTGGTAGAAGGCATAAGGAATCAGAGAAAAAGCAACAAAGTGAATCTACAAAACACCGCCACCACCGAAGGTCACACTCTCTAAGTGATCAAGAAAGTGATGCTAAGTCAAAATCTAAAAGTACAAGTAAATCTGGTTCCAAATCAAAATCCCGTTCGAAGTCACCTTCCCCTTCGTCTAATCGTAAGTCAAAATCTCAATCTCCCCGACCTCCATCTTCACCAAGTCCTCCACCAACAGATAATGGTGGTGGTGGTAGTCGAGACCGTGATCAAGAATCTATGGAAAAACAAAAAGCTAAAGGGTCTGAAGACCGTCATCATCAAAAGAAAAAGGACCATAGAAGACAACATCATCACAGAATAAGTAAACATGAAAGAGATTCAAAAGCTGGGAAACAAAGTAATGAAAAGGGTGAAAAAACAGACCATGATGATGATGACGCTCGAGATGATGTAGGGAGTAAACGCAGGACAAAAGATCAATCGAAAAAGGCCCCCACTACCCATGTTACTGATGATGGGTCTACAAGTAAAAAACACATTCCAGAAGTTATTCCCTCCATCTCTATGGCTCCTTCGGGGGCTGCAACAACTACAACTCAAGTCGTAAATTCCAAAGAGCAAAAAACTCCAGAAGTAGTAGCTAAAACAGAAAAAGCACACGAGTCTTCTGGAGACGAAGGTGGTGGTCGTGGTAGTAGTGACAGGGAGGATGAAGGTCATGGGCCCCCTGATGTCGATATAAATATTATTCCTCCAAGTTCCGCTCCAATGACAGATAGTTCCTATTCACCCAAAGATGATCATGATGATCATGAAGGAGGTAGCTTACCCAACACTCCTGATAATGAAAACGGTGGTAGTGGAGGTGGGCCCATTACTTCGTCTAGTACCACTAAAGTCACTACTACTACTGAAGAGGTTCACAGGACCACTACAGAAGCAAGGGATGAGGAGGACCAGGGTCATCAAGAAGGCCAACAAAATATTTTAAATGAGGCTGGGATGGCAATCCTTCATAATGAAGATCATGATGATGAGGATTCGGGTATAGGGATTGTAGGAGTTGCAACTTCCAGAAGGAATAAAATGCTTGAGAAGAAAAGTGTTTTTACTATAGCTTATGATGAAGTTGCCCAAAAAACGTTGAGACCTGATACTGCTAGTAATAATGAAGGGGAATCTGATCCCTTGAGATCGTAGTATACAATTTTAATCTATTGACTTTATAATATTAATTCAACTTAAACTATCAAAAAATTAATTTTTTTAAATATCTGAGAATTACATGGTAGGGTAGAGCAGAAGTATAAAATAAAACAATGCAATGTAATGGAATGAAAAAGGCCGAGCACTAATCTTAAGTTATTTTTCATAACAATCAGTTATATCTCATTTTGACTGAAACTATTAAATCAACTGAAACTGAAACCATTTCTTAAAAAAAATTTAGATAACTACTACTTATGCTAAATTTAATTTTAAATCGTAATTATGTAAATATTATCAATTCCAGAAGGTTACTAAAAAGGACTAATCCTGATTTAAAAAAAGACTTATTGTTTCGACTATCATTAACTTTTGTGCTTTTAAAAGTCACAATTCCACAAAAACTTTGTGAATAAGAAATCCTAATATTTATTAACCTACAATCAAACTAAAGAAAGAAAAAACTCATCTCCAAATCCAAATTAAATTCTCAATTTGTTACCTGTCCCAGCGTATAAAAATAAAGTAAGGGTATTACATAATAATAAAAAATGTGAAACTACTACTGCCTGGAGAAATTTATAAAAAATATCTAATATTAAGCCTTGCCTATATAAGAAAATATATATATATTACCTACATATTATTGACATGTATACTTAATAGAAATGAAATAAACTTTAATACTAAAATACAAAAAACTTTCTTGAGATTTTATTTTACGTTTTTTTCAGAAAAATATCTTTATTTTATTATTTTCATTTCAATTTAAAGCTTGTATGTTTTTTCAAAATAAAATTACGCAATTTTTACTCTCAAGTCAAATGTATTTAGAATGGAATTATATTCATGATGACGATGATAATTTAAAAAAAACGAGTTTTTTCAGTCAGGACAAGAGACAGACAGACATCAGTTCCATTTCCATGTAGTTGGGGTCTAGCAAGGAGGTTCTATTTTGTTTTGTTAGCTGAATCTGCTTGAAGAACCAAAGCTCTTACCAAAAGAATGGAAGATAGTTGCAGCTGCACTGTACTTTCCCCAACTTCCCAGAGGGATGACAAGAGCCGTGTTATTATCTTCTGAGGAGTATTCAAACGCCTGGAAATTATTGTCATTTCTTCTTCACTTCATTCAATCTTATGATTTTGATTTTTTTTTTCCTTTTTTACATCTATTGAAATATACTTGCTTATTTTAACCAACATTCTCTACTCTTTTCTCTAGTCTTCTTTCAAAATAAAATATTTACTGAGTTTTCTACTAAAGACAGATTTTATAAGAGGAGTTTATACATCAAAAAGCAGACAAGGATACTTGTGGTGGTTGACTTTAATGTGTTAAAGGCACTCAACAAAAAATTAAATATTTTACCTTAATTGAGAATTATAATCTGATATTTAAATAGCCTAGAACCTTGACTATAACACGTGTAAGATCCGTGATTGACAAAAAAAACTTTAACTCGAATTATCGGCAGATAATTAATTAATACTTTCATTATTTACGATGCATTCTAATTTTTTATAGTGGCATTTGAAATTGATCTTTATAAAATTATTTTGCTTTAACTCTTTCAACTAAATTCGGTTTTAGTCATTAGTATATTCTGACAAAAAACCTCACAACCAACTTTCACGATTTCATAAGACTAGGCAAAATTGTAGTAGTATAAAATTGCTCAAGTAAAAACCGGCCTGTAACACACATTATTTACATTAAGTCGAACTTTAGAAAGGAAGTCATTTTCGCCTCCAAGAAAAAGAAAGAAGTAGACTAGATTGGTTTTTCTCTTTGCTTTTTTCCACAAAATTACATGAATGAATACAGAAAGAGAATGGTAGTTCTTTGAGTAGTAGTAGTACTTACTTATATATTGGTAGGTGATACTATAGAAAATAGAAGGAATTTTTTTGTGAATTAACTTACGGTTTCAGTAAGCAAAGATGCAGCATATTGAGGATCTTTTGTTTGCTTCACAGTCTCAACGATTTCATTGTCTGTCATGACTCCATTTATTCCATCCGTTGTTAGCACAAGAAATGCATCTCGCGAGTGATCTATTTTCATTGAAATTATATCCGGTACTGCAATCACCCCGAACTTTTTTAACTCTAGGTCACCTATACTTCGACTCATTGCTAGCCTTCCATTAACTCGGTTGTTTTCATTGATTCGTCCACCAGACTTTTCTATCCTTGCCTTTGAAATTAAGTTCAAAGAAAAAAAAAAGTTTAATCAATATCTTAATAGAATTTTTTAAATAAAAATACGAATTTCTCTTGAAGTTTAATTTAGACTTTTGATTTAAAGTTCTTTCCTCAACGATTGATTGTGGAAATGCTAAGAATTTCCTTATTGAATTTTTTAATACCTTCTCCGTAATTAAAGATGGTTCATGATCAGTGGTGATTTTTCGAGCCTCCCCTGCTCTACATAGGATTGCTCGACTGTCACCAACATGACCTATGTACAGATCAACGCTATTTCTCAACAGGCATATTGTTGCTGTTGAACCCGAACTTATGTAATCTGCACCTAGAATTATTACAGAACAAAATTAAGTCGTTTAGATTAATTGATTGGAATATGAATCAGCTCTACTTCAGCCTTTAGCTATTATTAAACTGAAACGGATTTTGTGACTTTTATGATCATAGACGTATGAAGCATGTATAAATTATATACAGTTCACATGTCTATGGTTATATAAGGCGATAATCGAACCCTAATGGATTATCTTACAAAAACTATCCAAATTCCCCCCTAGGCCATACATCCAAGTTAGAGATAGGGCTGAATGATTTTTTAAACTTTTCCCAATTGCGAAAACAAAATCGGGTTGGGTTTCTTAATGTATTTGAAAACAACCTGAAGCTGCTTGAAGGATGAATATAATCCTTAAATTTGACATCCATACTTTGGATTTTCCAGTAGTTTTCTTTACTTTAGCTTGGGTTACAGATTACAATCGTTTTTAAATTGAAGTATGATGAGGAAGCTCTTTTTAGCAAGTTACTACATTTCAAATTT
Source organism: Isotoma decorata (assembly GCA_034698605.1). NCBI lineage: Eukaryota > Metazoa > Arthropoda > Collembola > Entomobryomorpha > Isotomidae > Isotoma > Isotoma decorata. Next base: position 89,570 of record JAQGBU010000034.1, read on the forward strand.
TTGAATTTAGTATAAAAGAATGTGAATATGGGTACGATATTTTAAAAGACTCGTATTAAAGATTTAAAATAATAATAAAAATTGAAATGTACACAGCCACAAGCTTCCTTGGACTATGCAATAATTTTTAACTGGTCAGAGTGCTGCGCATACTGATTTGAAGTGAAGCGACTCCAAATTTTGTAGTACCAGCTCCCAAAAAACATGACTGGCAAGTGATGATTTGTGACTCTTACGAAAGCATTTACAAACGGGTAGAAATGGATGAAGTTCACTTATAAATTCTGCTCCCTTTAGAAAAACTAAGTTTTAATTTGGAGATTTTAACAACAAAAGGATCAGGTTTCTTTTTCTACTGGTTTTATAGTATTATACAAGTAATACTAGCATTTAAATATCACATGATGTTTTAAAATGAGACTAAAAACTACTTTAATGGGCTTGTCTGATATAAATATAGGTACTTTAAAAAGTTGAATCTTTTCATAAATCTCGGGATATGGTTTACCGAAATATAAACTGACTACACTTTTCGACACAAATACACAGTATTTTTTTTAATGAAACGTGTGACCTATATGCATTAATAGCTCAAGCTCCATCCTTCCAAAAATACTAAACATTGTGCTTTGACTGTTAAAGGGCAAAAAAGCTTGATAAGAACCCTTTACTTAAACGCTACTTTACACAAGGTTAACATTTAAAAGGATCTTAACATAACCACTTTCCCTTCTTTCAAAATTGCTTCAAAAATGACCGTCACATAAATTATGTACATCTCTCGATGCAATTTAGCTACCCATTAAAATAAGAGTATTATTCTTTGTTCTTAGCTCAGAGCGATGAGAAACGCCTAAGGGAAAGGATATAGAATAAAGAAATTGAAAAACATTGTGAGAAATTTACAATGTTTTGTTAAAAAAAGCTAAGAGGGTACTTAAAGTATAATGGAATAGAAACATAATATTTGCGAAATGTTCAACCATTCTTATTCCGTTTAGACCCTTTTCTTCGCCTTTCGATTGTTTAGAGATTGGTTTCGAACAAATATAAAAGCCCTCGGCAGGCACCGGAAGAAAAGTTGTCCTTTTATTGTCTGGAAGAGTTTTGCATGTGAAAGTATTCAATACAGGATTTTGCACTTCTTAATTATGAATGACTTAACACATTATCTTTAGAGTATAAAAATTACTTTTCTATAAGCTAGTTTCCAACCCATATGCCGATGAAATTATACATTTAGAATTCAAAATTTTATAACAACAATGTCTGAATCCTACAAGTCCAGTAAAAATTCGTAAGAAAAAACAAGCTTTCTAAATCTCTCATTGAACCCATTAAAGAACAAAATAAAATACTACATCACAAAAAGAAATTGAATATATTTTTTATCTTTTTTAAACCCCCTTTAAATTTACTACACCCCACCCAATCATCCAACTCGCCCTTGCTAAAGAGGAACACAAAAGAAGAATCCGTCCTTTTCCCAAAAAGCCAACCATAATACCAAGAGTAATTAAACAGATTGATATTTCAGAAGAGAAAGTTACTTGTCTACTTGCATCTCTTGATTTATTATTACCAACCTACCAATCCACCACCACCACTACTAAACCTCTATGCAATATCATTCTTATCGTATTACAAAACAACAAACTTGGACAAAGTTTTGTTTGTGGTTTTACATCCAAAACTTATACCCTGACTCGAAACACAACTTACTCAATTTTGCCAAGTGGAATGAGGTCCAGGTGCATAAATCAAGTTTACTTCTTACATTTCTAACTTTCTGTCGTTTCTGTAAGGCTTTTTCTTTCAAGTAAAAGCTCTTTGTCAAAATAACAGCATGAGATTTATTTCTAGCCCTAACTCATCGTCCTTCAATTAGTAGGAAATGTGATGGTGATGATGATGATGGCTTTGTATAAAGGTTTTTGGTTTTAAATACTTGCTCTTATTCTGAGAGTGGTCGGGTCTCATAAGTCTGGTGAGTGAGGGCCTTTTAATCACGAATATCTACTAAGAACTTCAACATAACAATAATATGAGAGTTGAAACTTGAAACAGTTATGTAAAAGTAAATGTGGTGGTAGTAGTTGTAGTAAGTAACTAACTGTTGTTTGGGTAATGGGTGATGATGGTGGTAGGAAATTGTGACCATCACTATTACAAAAGACATTACAGAGAGAGATGCAATTTCAAAGATAGAGGTTTCGCTTCGTGTGTGTGTGTTAATTATTCAAATGAGAGAGAAAGTTGGATAGAAGGAATGGGGTACACAATACTCATTTTATGGAGTTTTATTGAATTCAAAATATTGCATAGATATTATTTCGAAGGACAAAAGATTTTAGTATACTGTTTTTATATACTAGGAAGTTCATTGGAACTCATGTCCTCACTTGGGTTGAATGTCAGGAACTTGAATTGGAACAAGAGTTTGATTTTGAGGATTGGAACTATTCATAAATCATGTACAAGGAATAAGGACGGCTAAAGATAGTATAACGCCGTAGTATTCAAAATCAAATACAGGAGTGCAGCGTGACCTTTTCAAACTCAATAAGCGATTTGAAAGCATGATTTCATGCGGACCTTCCCCTGAGGTCAACTCAGACAATCAAGTGTCCAAATGTCGTACAAAATTCTTTTAATTCTTGAATGGTGGTAAGTGGTAAGTAAACCCATATAATCCGGCTTTATTTTTGCACGTAGTTTATAAATCATTTCTTAAAACTAAGCTCATTCAGTTGCTCAGTGTTCCAGTTTATACTTTCAGTTTTGATGTATCTTATCTACCTTTATGGTACGGATTGGGGATTGTCCCGTATAATATTGCCACATTATTCTATACAGTAGTGCTTTCTCTATACGAAAATTATATTTTCCGTAGCACCATCCGACCAGCAGAGAAATTTCATTCGATACAATTTAGAATTTACCAACTTCGTACGTCCTACCTACATGACAAATGAAAGCTATGAATGAAAACGTGAGGAAGAACGTCAGGTCGGCTAGTCATTTAGCTCAAGCTTAACAAATATTCAATAAAATTTGCATTCTACTATATTTCTATTATTAACTTCATCATGAATAACCTTTTGGTGTGGTAATTAAATTCTATTTTATATTGTGCCATCATGTGTCTCTACTAGGTTGAGTTAAACTCACAAATTTTTCAGTAGTAGCTGGTAGGACGGTAGGAGACTTCTCAGTTATGGTCTATCTATGATATTGCAATGCATTCAAACCAACTAGTTAGAAGGAATTTCAATTTTCAATTTATTTTAGAAATTGTCTCGCCAAAAGGTACACAGAGAAAAGAGTTACGAGTCGAGAAACGGAATGTTAGTAACTTTCACTCAATCAAGATATTAAATTTGATTGAAAAGCTGTGTCGAGAGGCCCCACATGCTGGGGAAATTTTACTCTACACATTGTATAATTATTTTCAATGATAAATAACAAAGTCTAGAAATAAAAATGCAAATTTGTTACACTACCCACCCAGACGTGTATCAAAACATAATTTTAACGTGTGGAGGGTGTCAACAGCAGATACAGCCATCTTCAAGTAGAACCATTGTGTTAAATCTAACAAGGCATTATTGTTTTAAAACTCGTTGAGATTCAGTTAATTTAATGAAATAAAAACTGAAAGTTTGTAATTTCTAACGAATTCCCAAGATGAGTAACTTAGGACAAGAGGGAAATTCTTCCAAAAAGGATGATTTTATTAAAATACGGTAAATGCAGGTAATTTCCCCTATCCTTTATTAAAAATTAACCTAAAATCCTTTTTGCATTTATAAACCTGCAGATTTAAATATAGTAAAAAGTACGTAGTTAGGTTCAAAGGAAATTCCTTCTCAAGGTTATACAAAATCCGTTCATCCAAGGTTTATTCTTTTTATTACGTTTGCAGAGAACCTATTCACAGATTTTATTATTCTTACTCACTTGACTAGAAAATCAAGAATGGAGAAAGCTACCGAAAGAGTATTTGCTATATGAATTCCTATTCACTTATTCAAACTTGTATTTTGACTAGGACCTACGACCGAGATGACAGAAGGAATAACCGACTACCTTAATTTAATATAGTTTTCTATCTCTCTTCATTATAAAATCCACTCTGACGCAAATTTGCCCATGCGAACATTTCATGACTGTTTAATAACCACTTTTGTCTTGACATATCCTCATCATCATCACTATCAACGCTTTACTCAAGAGTAGGGTACTTATCTTTAAATCTAAGGCCTTTCAAAAGCAGCTTTTCAAGAGAGTTCATTCATAAACTGCAAATATTATTTTTGGCAATTTATACTTAATTACTCATAACTTACAACACTTAGGAATTATAGGTTTATTACCTTGAACAAGTCGTCAATGTCAGGGCTGCTTGAGTCAAACAACTTTTCAAAATCTTCTATCCACGTAACCTTTTGCTGGCAAACCCACTCTGACAGCCCTTTACTATGTAGCAGCTTTGGATGAAGAATCTCTTCTAAATAACTCTACGGGGCCAGGATAAAAAGCTTGTTTGATGAAACAAATCTTTTAGACAAAGGCCAAACCTCTCTCCATATTTCTCTGTAAAATAAAGCGCTTTTTTAACCATGTATTGTCCCTAAAGTTGATGCAATCAACTCACAAACTACCTACAAACCCCAGTAACAAGAAGAAATAAAAAATTATAGAAAAAATACACTTTGTAGGGAAATGTTAAAATATTTCACTTTAAAGGTATATGCTTAGAAAGGTTCTTCTAGAATAATTAAGCACCCTTTGGGATCAAGCTCCCCCCTTGTCATAAGATAGACAGTGGATTCTAAATCGAGTTTTAGGGTATATGGACCTACAACTGCAAAAACCTCCACACAATTTATGAATAAACATTTCCAATTCTGTCAGTCTTTTAGTGTAGATAAGATAGGGAATCCTATTTCCTTCTACCACCACCTAACTATTATCCTGTTAATAGCTTACGAATATTTCTGCACAACTTTCCCCAGATTAATCTCTAGTGAGCACTTCAAAGCTTATCTATTTCGTCAAGTGGGTTAAGACCTTGAAAGAGGTTTTGGTTTCAGGAGAAATTGAATAGAACCAGTAGAACTTACTTGTGTTCAGCCTGAATCGTTAAACACACTCTTGTACGGTTTTATAAATTAAATAATTACACGTATTAACTAAACCCTGTAAAGGGAATAATAATAATGAGCATTATTATACCAAAGCCAATATAATTCAAAATTTACTGCTTTCCAATGTAATTCACCTCACCATCATCATTATCACTACTTTAGTAACTTTAGTAAAAGCAAAATCATTAATTTTATAATTAAACTCGTCGAATTTTCAAGAAAACGCTGAATATGAAACCAAGAAACCCAATAACTCTAGTCTATAGCCTTCACACAAATTTTCTACAGAATTTCTGGCATAAATTAATAAAATCTTATTTGGTTTCAAGAATTATCTGGGAACATTGTGAAAGAGAAGGGGAAGAAGGAAAACCTTGCTATAATTAAGAAATTAAAGGAAAGAACTTGATTCCTTTGGAAAAGCAAAGTCAATATAATAATTCCCTTCATTAAAAGAGTAATTACAAAGATAATTAAAGCCTTCCTTTTTGACATTGAATGGTTTACTAGTGTTTTTGATGTTTTGAAAGAGGATTATAAAATTATAGAGCTTTATTTTACTTTGTAGCTTTGTATTTGGGTGTCATTAAATGGGGCTAATCAAATTGAAGTTACACAGTCTTGATTGCATTTGCAACCAACTCAGAGAAAAATACCCTTGAGCACTACTAAATCCTTGTGTCTTAATATACTAAAGTCGTTTAAACAGTTGAGAGTAGTAGTTAGTATGATTAGGGTGAGGAAGGATGGAAGGATGGAAGAAATAAAGAGAAATGTACAATATAATAAAATAACAATAAAAGAGATTTATCCTTCATATGAATTATCATTATGAGAATAGGAAAGGGAATTTTTTTTTTAGAAAATTTGTTAAGTATTTTGTAATTTTATTTTCTTGAAAGTTAAAAGCAATTGTAAGACAAAAAAAATCATTTCGAAAGTTAAAAAATGGAGCAGAAGCAATATTATAGTCGATATCTAAATCCAATACTAAACTTCAATGTGCTGGCATTCGTAATAAAAACAAAAATAATTTGATCCATAACTTACCTCGTCTATTAAACGTATACCAACTAGCAAATGCATTATTGACTTCAACGAAAGATTTATGTAAAGCTGAGGGTACATCCATATCCTTGAGAAACCAGTAGGCTAGCTGTAATAAAACATTTAAATTTCAAAACGTATTTTACAGAAACCGTCTTTTAGAAAGCTAGCAAAATCTTGGAAAATTACATCCTTTGTTTTTAATTTGAAAAAACAACTGCAAAAACTTCTTATAAATGACCAAGTTGTTATTTGCAACACGGTAAGCAACAGGTCCGCTTTAAAAAAAAGTTCCTTTATATTTATGTACGTAACAAATTCTTAGCTTAAGGGTCCAGTGCTTACATGCTATAGAGCCCATGTACAATATTGCCCCAAGACAATGACAAGACCCTGTACTTTAATGGGCTCTTCCACCCTAAAGTTCTGCGGAGTTTAAATACAC